>JAHIAL010000096.1:1305000-1520167 GCA_021605145.1 Aegilops bicornis
AGGAGCAGCAACCTGAGATTTTAAAAAAAAAAATTGAGTCAAAGCAATCTGAGGTAAAACATGGCTAGTTCGCAAGGCCCAGTAGAACTGATCTCCACCGCCTCTGTGGCATTGGACTCCGAAGTTCCTATATGATGCTAGGCGCCCGACGCGCATCGGCGCCCCAAACTATGCTGGCCCTTTCGAACATCGACCTTTCTTTTGTTTTTTTTTTGGGTCTGCTTCTTTTTCTTATTTTTCACAAAATGTTCATGTTTTAATTGTTTTTTCACAAATTCAAAAAAATCGCATTTTCAAAAACGATCTGGAATTTCAAAAAAAAAATCGTTGGTTTCATATTCATAGCATCATGGATATTCATAGCAAGCATACTAACAACATTGTTATCATGCTCATCATTCAAGATTTTATGCCAAATATTTTATTAAATTCGTCTTCTATCAATTGAGCATAATTTTCCTATATGACGCTAGGCACCTCTGCGGCATTGGACTCTGAATTTCCTATATGACGCTAGGCGACCGACGCGCATAGGCGCCCCAAACTAGGTCGGCCCATTCCAAGAACGACCTTTCTTTTGTTTTTCTGGGTCTGCTTCTTTTTCTTATTTTTCGTTTTGTTTTAGGCGCCCGACGTGCATCGGCGCCCCAAACTAGGCCGGCCCAATCGAATAACGACCTTTCTTTTGTCTTTTGGGGGTCTGCTTCTTTTTCTAATTTTTCGTTTTCTTCCTTTTTATGTTATTCTGTTTTTTTGCTTTCTTTTAGTATTTTCAAACTTTCTAAATTTAAAAAATATATTCAATTATAAACATTGCTCACCTTTTGGAAACCGTGCAGGATTTCAAATTTCATTCTCTAGTTTTTAAAATATTTTTATGAAAAAATGACCAGAATTTCAAAATTTGTTCGTAATTTCTAGACATTTTCACGAATTTTCAAAATTATTCACATTTTCCAAAATTTGTTCACTATTTTTCAAAGATTGTTCGCAAAAAATTATTGTATTCATGAAAACATTTTATGAATTCGCGGACCTCTTTGATTTCATGGAGTTTAAGTGAATTCACTAAAAATAATTGTATTCGCGTGAATTTTTTCAATTCGTTAACATTTTTCCAAGGTCATGATTTTTTTTTCAATTCAGAAAAAAAAATCAAATTCATGAATCTATTTTTTATCAATTTGGAAATTGAAGAACATTTTTTCGAAAATCCAAACATTTTGAATTTGCCAAAGAATGACTTCACAAATATTTTTGAAAAATCATGAACTTTTCAAATTCATGTTTTTTAAAATTCATTATTATTTTTAGTTGAAATTAAATCTTAAAAATATATAAAAAATAGTAAAAATTGATGGCTGGCTTGCTTTTTTTGTAGGTGAGCTCACTCGGTGATTGTGGGTTGGGCGCTCATTATATAGCTAGCTGGGCCAGGCCCATATTGGAGAGCACTAGCTGACGCGGGAGTAGCACGAAAGAAAATCGCGAAATCACTAATTAAGGAATACTCGTTGCAAAGAACATTCCAGCTTCCCAGGTCGTGACAAGTGGCGCACATGCAGCGCCACTTGTCGCAACCTGGGAGTTTTCCCTTTTCTTCTTAGATCCGTTTATTCAAAATGTTTTATCTCTTAAATCGTGCGTCCAAATCTCGAACTATTTTCACCGTTAGATTCCTCGCGTCGAGATCCTCAAAACTAGATCCCATGTTGATAGGTTTTGATGAACTTTTTCTTACATGAAAAAAACCGGACGAAAAAACCGAACCGGGAGCACTGATTTTTTTCTCTTTCCGAAGGAGGCACGCCCGTGCCTCTCGCAAAATCACAACCGTGCCTCTTGCGGAAGCAAAACCATGACTCTCGTGAAAGGAAAAAAAAAGAAAACGCGTTTTTTTCCGTTTCCGAGAGGCACGGCCGTGACTCTCGTGAAAGCACAACCGTGCCTCTCGCAAACAAAACCGTGACTTTCACGAAAGAAAAAAAAAGAAAACTTTTTTTCTTCCCTTTCTGAGAGGCACGGCCGTTACTCTCGCGAAAGCACAACCGTGCGTCTCGCGGAAGCAAAACCGTGACTCTCGCGAAAGAAAAAAAAAGAAAAAACGCGTTTTGTTTTTCCCTTTCTGAGAGAAATGGCCGTGACTCTCGCGAAAGCACAACCGTGCCTCTCGCTCAAGCAAAACCGCGAATCTCGCGAAAGAAAAAAAATCTGAAAACGAGTTTAGTTTTTCCCTTTCCGAGAAGCACAGCCGTGACTCCCGCGAAAGCACAACCGTGCCTCTCGCGGAAGTAAAACCATGACTCTCGCGAAAGAAAAAACAGAAAACATGTTTTTTTTTGTTTCCGAAAGGCACGGCCGTGACTCCCGCTAAAGCACAACCGTGCCTCTCGCGGAAGAAAAACCGTGACTCTCGCGAAAAAAATAATTTTTTCGTGCAAAAAAGTTTTTTTTTCCGAAAAACAATTTGATCGAAAAGCTAAGGAAGACCGGGCAAAAACCAAAACATCGAAAAAAATCCGAAAAAAACCGTTTAAAAAGGCAAAAACGCCTGCGGAAAAATGAAAAAAAATCCGGAGGAATTGTCCAGAAGCGCGTGGCGATGGTGAGAGCGCCCAGTAAGCGATCGTTGCGAGGCTCCCGAAAAAGCGCCCGTTAACTAGTTGCTCTCAGAAAATCATGGGTGATACATCCCACGAAAATGCTAGATCAACGGGCTCGTTACGGAGTATTACGGGCCATTGCCTTAATTCTCTTCACCACCCCCTGATTTTCAGGTGGGTGGGGCCCGTCTCATCCCTTTAAACAAATCATAATGTGCCAAATCTCAACCACTCCGTGACACCTCTGTAAAAATCCGTGAGCCTAGCATTGCTCCCCACGGCGATCGTTGCAAGCGATATATAGCAGCGCGCCTTTGGTACGAGCTATATATTGGCGAGAACTCGCTGGCGTCCATTAAAGAAATTGAGCCATTTTTTCAAGTGTTTATATGCACAGCGCTTACCAAACAAAAATAATACTTCCCCTGATTCATATTAATGTCGCTGATTGAGTAAAATACAAGTGCATCCTAAAGTGATGACAGTTAATAAGGATCGAAGGGAGTAGTACTTCTCTCTTGTGAACACTGGGTAAATGAACATTAAGACCTGTCCGAATGATTTTCTCCGCTCTACCAGACCAGCTTCAACAGGCATGCTACTATAGATACAACACTTCTGCTTCGGTACAACCCGCTAAACATATAAAGGGCTCAAATTGCTCCGTTCGCTCGGTACAACCCGCTAAACATATAAAGGGCTCAAATTGCTCCGTTCGCTTTCATAAGGAAGGGCATGATTGTCATTTCTAAATGAGCTTCGGCTACTTGTCCATGCGTTACGTAGAAATACGTACGGCTAAGCTCGAACCTGTCCTTACTGTCAAGTTACAAAAAAAATTGCACACGGCGCGGCTCGAACTTAAAACCTTCAACTTCAACACTCAAAGTAGTAACCAAGCAGGACAGCTTAGCTCTTGGTTACGAACTCCGTTTTCACTCCTCTTGTACACAGCGGCGTGGCATTCTTGGGCCGGCCCAACAGGCACCTGACGGCGTGTTGGGCCATGGCTGCCGCATTTTTTATCTGCTTTTTTTTCCTTCTTGAGTTTAGTTATTTTTTTGTTCACAATTTCCAGCAGCTGTTGTGAATTTATTAGCAATTTCACATAATTGTTAATATTTTAGCATTTTCATAAATAATTTGAAATTCTAAAATTGTTGATAAATTTACAATAAATTCTTAGAACATCAAAATATGATCATGTTGGTTCGTAATTATGGAAATTTCATATTTGAAATAGCAGAAGCACTGAATTTAAGAAAACTACGTGCTCACGGGTGCAGCCGTCTGGGCTACTCCGGCACCCTACTCTTAACTGGTGTTTTTTTGCACTATGGATAAATGACCCTAACTTTTTACAGTAGCCTGACATGTAATTTTTTTTTGAGCCTGGCAGGGACATACTAGTTAATAGGCATCCATGCCTGATTCGAACGACTTACGACACCGCCGGAACGTTGCGACACGTGTGGCCATTATATAGGCTGTTATTCACCGAAATAATTCAAAAATGTCAATAACTTGTCCTATGAGAGTACCAGTTGGCATGGTGGCTTGAAATCGCGATACAAGGTGATCGAAAAAAAAATAGTGCATTTGAAGACGTCGAAAAATGAAGTTTTCACAAATAGACCCAAACACCATGTGTCTAACATGGTTTTTTTGTACATGTGAGGAATGATCCCAACTTTTGCCACCAAGGGTGCGTGTCCATGGTAGGTACCCATGTCTAGTTTGAATGAATTCGGGCAACGTTTGCACGTTGCGACACGTCCAACCATTTGTCGACCGTTTTTCACCGACAAATTTTCAGAAAATACTAAACTTGTCGAAAACAGAAACAAACTGGCATGATGGCATGAATTGGTGATACAAGGTGATGGAAACAAATTAAGACCATTTGACGGATGTAAAATACCAGGTGTTCACAAACGGACCCTTCTGGCCTACCACACCTCTGTCTAACATGGATTTTTGGTGTACATGTGAGAAATAATCGTAAATTTTGTATCAAGGGTGTGAGCCCATGGTAGGCGTCCCTGCCTGGTTTGAATGAATTTGGACATTGTTTGCACGCTGCGACACGTCTGGCCATTTATCGGCCTTTTTTCACCGAGAAAACTCCAGAAAAATACAAAACTTGTCGAAACAAAAATGACTTTGCATGGTAGCATGAATTTATAATACAAGGTGATGGGAAAAAAATGGGCTTATTGGACGGATGTAAAAGACCAGGTGTTCACAAACAGACCCTTCTAGCCTACCGAACACCCTCTGTCTAACATGGTTTTTTGTTGGACATGTGAGGAGTGACCCCAAATTTTGCCATCGAGCGTGTGTGCCCATGGTATTCGTTCATGCCTCACCGTTTGTATGCTGTGACACCGGGTGATGGAAAAAATTAGGACCATTTGATGGATGTCAAAAACTAGGTGTTCACAAACAAATCCTTCTTGCCTATCCGAACACCCTCTGTCTGACATGCTTATTTTGGACATGTGAGGAATGATCCTAACTTTTTCCACCAAGGGTGCATGCCCATGTTAGGCATCTATGCATGATTCGAATGAATTTGGAGTCTGCTTGCACGTTGCGACACGTTTGGTCATTTATCGACCTTTTCTCTAGGAAACTCCAAAAAAAATACAAAACTTGTCAAAAACGGCACGCATGAGTTTTTTTTTCTGTTAGTCTGGTAGGGAAAAACAGTCTGTTTTTAGTACTATTGAATTAAAAAATCAGGAAATAAGGTAAGGTCGCAAGAAATCAAAAAGTTCACTCAAAAATGAAGAAAAGGTCATAGATTTGGAAAAAAAGTTCATCGATACTGAAAATGAGTTCATAAAAGTTGAAAACGTTCACCGACTAAAAAGAAGAAGTTCGTTAATTTGAGAAAAAAATCAGAAATTTGAAAAAGTTCATTGAGTTTGAAAAAAGGTTCATCGATTGTGAAAAAATGGTCATCGAATTTGAAAATGCTCATGAATTTTAAAAAATCATGAGATTTTGAAAAAGTTTGCTAAATTTGTAACAAAAAAGTTTGCAGATATTTGAAAAGAAAAATGAAAATGAAAAAAGTGCACGGATTTCTGAATTCACGAATTTGAGTAAAACGGAAAAAAGGAAAAAAGAAACAAAAACCAAAAAAAGAACAAAGTAAAATAAAAAACCGACCAGCGAACAACAACTAAGAAAAAAGACAAGGGCATATTAACACAAAACGTACGCTTCCCAGTTGGTTATCACGAGTCATTGTGAACCTTGAGGTTGCGTGTTTGAATCACATATGTGTTTGCATTTTTCTAACTATAGCAAAAAAAAAAAATACGTTTCTCTCAATAGACCATACTGCCCTTATACATTTTGTGAAGGGGTTATATCGAAGCGGAATCGTAATACAATGAGAGAAACATAGGGACATGCAAGGACAAGCGGGAATCGGAAACATTGGCACGGTACTGCGGTTGGAACTCTTGCAGGAAATCGAGCCCACAGGGCATGAACATGACGCATACAACGTATTTCCTGCGGCGGTCACGCTAGGCATGCCACGTCACCACAATGCCGCCTCTTGAACTCGACTGCGCTCACAGCAAACACGTATCCGACCAATCGTGTGAAATTCATCATCGCCATATTCCATTTTCCTGCCACCATGTCAAAAAGAATAACAAAAACACTAACACATACACGTGTGGGCGTTTGCATCTCACCCAGACGCGTGGATCCGCATCTGTTTGTGTGCGTATAAATCTTGGTATGTTTCTAGTGCCACGTAGGACTGGGCTGGTGTGTGGCATTCATTCGGTCGCCCATACGGCCGTTTCACCACACGGGAGGGGCTGCTGTGTGGGCGTTCAACAGATCGTCTACACGTCACTTTCCACTCACGCACAAGGGCTGGTGTGTGGGCATTTGTCATCTCGCCCACACGCCCGTCTCACCTTCCACACCCAAGTTGCCACTTGCCATGTGTTTTGCAGTGTACATGGCAACTGCCCTAGTGTGCTTTATAAGCAGGTGGCAACTCTCTCTTTTTTCTTACCCGAACATGTCAATTGCCATGTATTTTGCAGGGTACACGGCAACTGCCCTGGTGTACTTGTAAGCAGATGGCAACTCTCTTTTTTACACGAACATGTTGTTTTGCCATGCCTTTTTGTAGCGCTACACGACAACTGCCTAGTGTTAGTAGGTGGCAACTCCTAAGATTTTCAAATCATGGCAACTCTAGTAATCCAGAGCATACATGGCAATTGCCTAATGTTAGTAGGTGGCAAACCCCTAAAGTTTTTAAATCATGGCAATTATAGTAAACCAGACCATACATGGCAACAGCCGCAGTTGCCTAAAAATGGCATCTGAAACTTTTGACATGAGATGGCAATTGCAGTTGAGCAACCATGACAACTGTAGTTGTCCGACATGGCAACTGTAGTTCAGCGACATGGCAACTGCAGTTAATCTAACATGGACGAGGGTCTAGACCATGGCAATGCTAGCGCTATGCAGTGGATCCACGCTGAGGCGTCTTGGGACCACAGGTATGAGGCTCGACGTGCAGGCGTGTGGGCGTTATCTATTTCGCCACACGCACGCGTATGAGAGGGATCGGGAGGGAAAAAACGAGGTGTGTGGGCATTACTTGTTTTGCCCACACACCTACGTGTGGGCTATTCCTTTTATACACCACACAAAATGTGTGGGCAGATCTTCTAAAGCCCACACGTGTGGCACTTATCGGCGTCCAAGAATGAACTTTTCTATTGTCCTTGGAACTTGAAACGGGGAGAGCAAAGCATTCACCGTCTCTCCTGCTGTTCACTGTTTGCTGCCGTCGCTGAATAATTGAATGTACATACATGTATTAATTATTGCTTCCGCTACATTGATCAAAATATATCAAATCATTTCCATAAGCCCATAGAGTGTTTTTTTTTATGCGAGATAGCACATAGACTGTCTTGACCAATCATGCATGAATGATTACGTGTTTTTTTTTGCGAGGGGAATGATTACATGTTTAAAACCCCCTAGCTAAAAAGAAATTACATGTTTAAAACACACTTTCGAACAGTGCAACTCTGGTGTTATTTATCAATCGTCAGACATGACCCCCAATAACACCAAGTGTGGCTTGCCTTTACGTCACTAAATAAGATCCCAATACCTATTCTTCCTATCAACTCCTCAAGGCACATCACTCGATATTAATTTAGCCACATCATTGAACTAACCGTATCTTGTCGCTCTATTCCATTTTTCTTTCCTTTCTCCATTATTATTCTTTTGAACGTCCGATTTAATAACCATTCTTCTGGTATGTTTTTTTGTATTCCCCATTATAGATCTTTTGTTAATAATTTATTTGTGGTATCTCTCTGCAATCAAGTTTTTGTGGAGTACCATAATAACTGTATTATTTGGATATATGATTTCAGTTCATCCATCAATGTGGCACAATCTACTACCTCTTTGAAGATAAAGGGTTTCCCCCGCTTTATATTATAAAGCAACCACCCGATACAAGAAGCTCACTGGGGCCGCGGCACAACGAAGCCCAAATGAAAAAAACGAGTCAGAAATAAAAAACAAAACAAATGACAACACCGGTAGATCAACGAAACGAAGATGACCGATAACCGCTGCACCCTCCGGAGATGTCCCACCTAGCTCCTGGCACTCTGAAGCATTGTGTACAGAGCAACACCTTCAAGAAGGAATGTGACGACGACACCACTGCTTCTCGAACTAGAACTAGGGTTTCCCCCGGTACGCAGAGGATGGTGTGGAAGGGGTGTACCCGACGCCCTTCAGGAAGGAACGGTGGCGCCTGCAGGTGTCATCGTGTCGGTGATGGACAAGCCGTCAGGGATTTCTCCCGACCCAAAAAACCACCACTACCCTGGACGCTCCATCAAGCTCCACCCAGCCGGCCACCCACTAGCATGTGCCACCACGGTCTTGGAGTCATCCTCGTCGACATCCTCGCCGTCTCACTGAGGTCACTGACACAAGGCCAAGACGAAGAAGAAGAGGACACCGGAGTCGAGGGTAGCAGGACCGCAACAAATATGCGAGAGGGAACATCCTCCACAGCCGCAGCGGGAACCGTCCGGATGCATCAATCGGGGCAAACCAGCACCCTACTGGTCGCGAGGCCCCGTCGCCGCGTTGCACCAGGCTGGCTGACAGCATCGCCGCCGCCCAGAGACGGCTGGCACCCAACCTCCACCACCATGGAGCGTTGACGGCGCGCGAAGGACAGCTGGCTTGCACCAACCAAGATGGGCCCTTGGGGCACATATCTGGTTCGCGCGGGTGCCGCCGGCCAGCCACACCACCGTGTCGCCCTGCAGGCAACCCCTGGGCCGCCGCATAGACTGTCTTGACCGATCATGCATGCATGATTACAGGTTTAAAACGCCCTAAAAAAAAGATTACATATTTAAACCACAGTTTGAAATAGTTTCATCTGGTGTTATATATCAAATCGTCAGACATTAGCCCCAATAACAACAAGTGGCTTGCCTTTACGTCACTAAATAAGTATGCATCCCAATACCTATTTTTCCTATCAAATCCTTAAGGCACATCACGAGATATTAATTTGGCCACATCATCGAACTAACCGTATCTTGTTGCTCTAATCCATTTTTCTTTTCTAATCTGCATTATTATTCTTTTGAACGTCTGATTAAATAACCATTCCAGTGGTATTTTTTTGCATTCCTGAATATAGATCTTTGTTAATAATTTATTTGTGGTATCTCTCTGCAATCAAGTTTTTGTGGAGTACTAGAATAACTGTTTTATTTGGATATATGATTGAAAATTATATTCAGTTCATCCATCAATGTGGCGCAATCTACTACCTCTTTAAACTATAGTGATCTAAAACGTCTTATCTTAGTTTACACAGGGAGTATTTATTTAGACTTTGTTCATGCCCAAGGCGCGGCAGCGGTGATATGCAAAATATGGATCGACAATCTTTTTTTTCGAAAACAAACAAAACAAAACGAAGCCACTCTGTTTTTATTTTACAGTGACAAAACGGTGTTGCTCTTGCTTCATGAGGTGACACATCAAGTAAAAAATGGTGTGAATTCCAAAAACGATCGACAATGGAGGCAAGGTAACACTAGTTTAGAGATTTGTGCCAAAAATCATTAATTCCGCGCCTAATTATTTTTTTTGGAGAAAACACTAGTCGGCGGCTTAAACTATTTTGAGCATGATTATGACATATAGGACCCACCTATAAGGGTGATGTGGCATGACATAACGGATCACAAATAGACAAAATAGCAGAGGCTAAATTGTAAAAGGGCATATGACGATAAGGTCCTGCTTGCAAAAAGAGAAGATAAGGTCATTATGGGCTCTTTCTTCTTCTCCCCAGCCGTGCCACTTCTCTATGACGCCGCATTCAGCTCCCAGCCGGCGAGCTCGGCATGGTCGACAGCGTACTGCTCACCTCCACGATGGTCCTCCTCCTCTTCCTCTCTCCCCCGCTTCCACCTACCTCCCATCCCTGCCCTCGGCCTCCCCTTACTGCATCAGCGTCGTAGCCTCAGGGTTGGGCCATGAAAGCGTCTGCTCGGCGAGCCATCTTTGCCTTGCACTGCTGCATGCCGAAGACTTCCTTTACCTCCTCACTGCTGGGCATCTCGCCATGAGCCCCCGAAGGAGCACCGACCGGTGCACCAGGCCCGTGATGAGCATGCCGCCGCCGTGCACAGCACGGGACACCAGGCCCATGAACCCCATGCCACAGCGGCCGTACACGAGGTCGATGTCGTGCTCCACCAGCTGTTGCTGCCCCAGCTACACGGTGTCCGCCCTCTATGCCACCTTCCTCCCCGGCGGCTATGACATGCTGGAGAACCCGATTGCTTTTTTCAGGGGTCCTTTCGCAAAAGAAAATTGTATCGGTATGTAATTGGCTTTTTTATGTGACATAACTTTTATAGGTTGGTCACAATGTCACAATGGTGCTCAAAAAGGTATATGCAGCCAACTAGTATTTTCTCAAAAAAATAGGTGCGAGTGGTTTTTGGCATAAATTTGTAAACATGTGTTTCCTGCAAACCTTGCTTACAATGTCGATGGTTTTACAATTCACTTCATTTTTATTGGATGTATCACCTCACCAAGCAGGGCGTGCATGATCAGGTTTCTGCAGAATTTTCAAATGGCATCGCACAATACTACGTCGCACGGTAGTCCATCTCCCAAAAGTTATATCTAGAAGTTCCTATACATATAGTGGATGTAGGATCCTTTCAACGATATTGCAGCGCTGCCTCATGGAACTAAAAATTGAACAACTTCCAAATATTAGTATTTGATCAGACAACCATGCTACTTTATTAGGGTATTGTGTGCATGCTATTGATGCTTTCATAAAACACCATTTATATAGGAAAAAAATGAAGGCTGGACGTGGACCCACACTTAAGGCCCCATATAGAAACAGATGGTCATTCAGCTCACGAACACATAATGGATATACTCTACCAATCTGTCACATTTGTGTGCATAATGCTACCACCTCTCCCCTATACATATACTGATCGATCTTCACCGTTGTAAGTAGGAAGCCATCTCACAAAAGTACAGTATGTACCACAAGTCCACAATGTTCATTCATCCACACTGATATATGAACCCCCTCTTTTTGGACGTGATCCTACATGTTAGCACACCAGATAGGTGACACTCACATACCCAGAAGGGAAGATGAGGACAGAATCAGAGAGATGACATGTAGTATATGGGAATTAGAGTCATCGGAAGATTAGAAAACAGCTTCAGATCGGTCTTGCTGATCATGACTCTGGACGTAAGCCACCCCTCCTCCACTGCTTGATGACGGCCAGCGCGATGGTGAGTGTCCAGCTTTACAAGCTGTGCCAGTTACATTTGGAGCATATCTGCAGATGTGTGCCTTCCCACGTCCAATTCTTCGGTTTGTTGCTTGCTCAAGCTTTCGTCCACATCGTAGACTTGCTGATCCGAAAGGAAATAGTTGATGCCAAGGAGGACGGGTTCCCTCGGTGCCCAGAAAATCTGGCAATGGTTGATCAGCTAGCATTCGGTTTTGCATTTGTCGCCCGACTCTACAGCTTTGTTTCCTCTGCTCTCGGCATGTGCCATCTGCACCCGCTGATTGTGTCTGCGGTGGCGATATTCGAAGTACATGAACAGTGCTGTGTTTTGGGTTCTGGAGCCGCCCCCCGCCCCCCGCCTCCGAGTCTGAAGATGTGCCCTGACGATTTCTCTGGTGTGGCTACCTCCCTCGTGAGCAACGTGCCGATGTTGATGCCTATTGTTGCTTCTGTCGCGGTCTCTCGCTTGTAATGCTTTGCTATCTATCTCCATTGTAAACCATACATATATTCATCAGAAAGTTTGAGTCCCAAAAATATAGAAAGATTTTAAATAAAATTGTGTGGATTTTTCATCAGTTATTAAGGACGAAAATGGCTTCCTCTACTACGAGTAGTGTAGCAGCATTTGTCTATACAATTCACGAACTGAAGTTAGCTATAAATCAATGAAAAGAATTGGGGCATGGTTCTTTTTTTGGCGTGGACAGTTGCATACATTGCATAGAATCCAGTGTGCTTCATTAGGTGTAAATTTAGCAAAGGATTATTCTCCACCAATACGTCGGAAAATGTTTTCAGGCTTGGCTATTACAAACATTCAAAATACTACATGTAAGAAACTCCCTCCATTCACTATCATGTTCTGACTTTTCTCAGAATCAGATGTATATAGACCATGGTTTCGGCTACCAAATCCCGAGAAAACTCACATGGATCACTGAGATTTTCGGTTACCGTGGTAAACGACAAGTACAGAACGAAATTTTGAATCGATTTTCAATCCATATAAAATTAATCAAAAATTCAGTTAAATTCAAAAATTGAGGTACTTCCGGGACACCAAGATCTGCGGTTACCACCTAGTAACCAAATTTCTTGAGCGGGTTACCAAAACCCTGATATAGACATGTTTTAGTGTATTTGTTCACTCATTTTAATCTGTATGTAGTTCATATTAAAACATCCAAAACATATTAAGAACAGAGGGAGTAGTATACATTAGAGTATCAGGTATCATCGCTGAAGAAGCAGTCCAAACAAAAGGGGAAGGATCGGGTACCTGGGTATGGTTTTCTCCTCTAGTTTGGTCACTTGAGCATACATCCATGTATTTGCATCCCCCTTCGACGACCCATGGCAATGAGTTGAGCTTCAGCACTCCATGCTTCATGTCTTGCTTCGACCAGGTCCTGAGGGGACTTGGTCTCGTCGAAGGGATCAATGTAGGGGTCACTGAACTACACGGTGTCCACCATCCACTCCACCTTCTGCCTGGTCTCCGCTCTACTACGCTCGATGTCACGCCAATGGCTGACCTCCTCTTTAGAAGCAGTGCGAGCCTTGGCGAGGCCAGCGTTCTCGATCAGTTTGCCCCTGCCGCAGAGGCTTTGATTGCGTCATGCATGCTCTCTTGTGATTATTAACACCGCTACTCATTGCACTCGTGCACGAACATGGGCTGCTTCAGACTCTTGATGACCGCGGGGTTCGCCATCAGGGTGGGGTTTATGTTCACGCCGAAAGAGCAAGAGTGTAGGTCATCGGCCGAGGCAACGCTACGGCGCGGGAGCAGAGACGATGGTAGCACCATGGTGTCGCCCAAGGTTCAGCAGACATGACAGTTCTGCCTGAACAAGCGGACATGGCAAGAGTGTGCGTGCAGCTGCGCACCTTCATGACCGTTGCTTTCTCTCTCGTAAGAGTGGTTGGGTAACCCTAAGTATAAGAGTGAGGTAACGTATCAATAAGTATTTCACTCTATAGAGAACTAAGGTTTATCGAATCAGAAGGAGTTCTTCTAGCAAATAAAGTGAATGGAACCTGCACACAAAACACAAAACAAATTTGTCCCCAAACTTCAAGAAGGTTGTCAAGCTTCTTGTTCTACTAGTCAAAAAAAATTAAATTATACGGTATGGTAGGAATTTATAGATAGATAAAATAAACATTATGGTACAAGAAAAAAATATTATTTTCGGTAAAATTTTCAGTATAAGAAGATAGACTCCTGGGGCGAGAGGTTCACTATAGTGCATCTCTCCAATCATACAAGTATGGTGTGGTGAACAAATTACAGTTGGGCAGCTATTAAATTGCAATATTTTTAATTATGACTATGATCATTCATGGTATAATCTCATATAGGCACTGCGCCCGTGATATGTAGACCGCTACCAACTGCATCTACATCTAATACTCATAGATGTGTACGCATTATAACTTGGAATGGCAGCATGGGCTGGAAAATCGTGCCAACCATCTTGGACACACCCCAGGTGGGTACTATCAGCTTCCACGAATGAGGCACCCGTCGAGAAAACGGGGTTCGACGTAGTGATCAAGGATGCGCATGGTATATGCTTGATTTCCACATGTAGTAATGCTACTCTCAATATTTTTGCACAACAATCTTAAGATTTTGTATCAAAATTTTCGTAGTGGTCCTTCCAGTTCAGTTGAGCTTAAGACGTTTGTCTCCTGCTCTCAGCTCATTTAGGATTTTGTACTATATTTAGGTAAGCATTTGCCTTACATGTCGTGATACCTTACAAGCACTGTGTTAATTAATTTTTTCTTGATCAAGTTTACTATTATTTCCATCTCTCTGCAGTTTATTTAATTACATTGCTTTACATTATTCTGGTCTCAAGTTTTCCAAATCCATTTTCCAATACAAAATTTCTTTTTCCGGATATAGACTCTTTTTGCTAATAAATAGGCTAATATGGATTCAATGTTAAATAAAATTTAGGGTTAATTATCCTTTTGCCCTCAGTGGTGTCCATGTACTGAGTTTTGCCCTCAGATGCGAATTGTGCTCAATTTTGCCCCTAGTCCGTGCGCACCGACTCATTCCGTGAACTCTGCCGTCTCCGTCAGGTCAACCTTTTGACTCGGCCCTTACAGGTGGGACCAGGCGGAAGAGGCGGCCAATTTTATTCAGACCGTTGCACGCGTGGCTTGTGGGACCCAGCAGAGAGCCGTTGAGCAGAGAGCCGTTGCGGGTGTGCTATATAAGCGGGCGACAGCGGTGGTGACCACGGCGACAGAGAGCATGTCGGTGACCACGGCGAGAGAGAGAGAGAGAGAGAGAGAGAGAGAGAGAGAGAGAGAGATAGAGAGAGAGAGAGAGAGCACGGTGGTGGGAAGCTAGCTGTGGAGGGCGCGGCGGTGGGAAGCTAGTTGTGGAGGGCGAGGCGGCGTTGAGATCCCCAACGGCTCCGAGCTCCATGTCTTCCTCAAGCTCCCGCGCCACCTCGCAGATGCAGAGCCCGGTGCGTGTGGACATGCTTGTCTTCGTCTGTCTGCGGTGTCGGGCGGGCATTGATCGGAGGGTTTCTCACACACCGAGGAACCAGAATCGTCCGTTCTACGTGTGCAGCGAGAATGGGGTAAGAATCGGGGCAATTGCACCATTTTCATGGTCGGGATCTTTGAGCAATGGGTTGATCTATTTGGTGTTCATGCATGTGACCTGCTTCTTTCTTTGGGTCGATGGTCTGGCCAAGACTCTAATGAATGTACTGCAAGAAGAGTATGATGAATGGTTGCGCATGCTGCCACGAATGGCAGTGGCCGCAGCACGAGCTCCGGAAGAAGAGATGGAGGGCGAAGCACGCACTAGTAGAGAGCTAGCTGTTGAGCTTAGGATGTTGAAGAAGAAGGTAATGAAGCTTGAAGATCAAGCACTACCAATACCCACTTGCAAATACTTTTGGGCATTTGTAGGTATGGTAATTGCACTGGTTGTAATGTTGGAAATGTATGGAAAGGCATGAATTATGGAGGAATTTGTAATCTTGAAATTGTATGAGAAATTCACCTAGTTTAAATGTTGGTCAACGTTGTTTAAATGTTGAAAAAAAATAAGTGACCAACATTTAAATATGTTGAAAAAAGGAGAAGAAATGAGGAATTCAGAAACTTTTGATCAATGAAATGCAGCTCTCTGCTCTGCCTTTTTGTCAAAAAAAGGTTGCTCTTGGGCTAAATTCAGAGCGTAGAGCCAAGTGCAGGCTAGACTAATGGGCCAACTGCATCCAATTAGGCCCACTCGGGGGTTCTCTTGCATGTTTTTCTGTTTTCTGTTCGGATTTAATTTAGGAAGTAAATCATAATGCTGAAACTTTTTGTGGAAGCTAATTGAATTATTCCAAAGCCAAACAATTAAGGTTAGAAATTTTTTGGAGCTGTTAAATACTTAATAGCAACTAGTTCAAATACACCGTGATTTAAATCAAAGACCAAAATGTCATGGAAAATGTGTCTCAGCTCTGGTTGAGGTTTACACCTGTTGCCAAAATAAATGAACATTTTTTAAGGGCATTACATTGAGAAAAAAATTAATTTGTCTAAAAAAATAAAGGGTGGAAAATGCACAAAAAAGTGGTGCGGCTGGGGACTCGAACCCAGGACCGCGTGGGTTTGTGGTGTTTAAGGCTGCGCTGGTTACCGCTAGGACAGAAGGCAAGACTTTGACATGGGTAGGGAAGGAAGGTATACATAGTGACACCTCGAAATTTGTCAAAAAAATATAGTGAGACCGTGAATGTTTGCACACGCGTGAGAGTGGTTTTCCTTTGTTTTACACTGAAATTTTGGAGGGTTGGAAGGTTGAAAACGTATGTTTGCACTGCCACATGATTTTGGTTAGAGTGGCACTTGATTTAGGGTTAGAGTGGCACTTGGTTTAGGATTTAAAGGGAATAAATTTGCGTGGTAGTTCATGACTTTTTTTTTTGAATGAAACAGAGGGCTTCTCACCCCCTCCGATTTTCATTAATGAAAACCACAAGTTCTCGAACTTCATGACTTGGTTTAGGGAAGAAATGATATGTTCGGACACAGATATTTTTTAACACACATAATAAACCCTAATAACTTAGATAAGATGCAACACACCGTACCATTACAATAATAAGTTCACGGACACATGACGAAACATGACACGACACGACACGACACGACATAGAAAAGCAACAAAATAAAAACGAAATATGACGAGCTTGACTCCGGGCTTGAACGTCTTCATCTTGACCTCCTTCTTTCACCTTGGTCGCGCGCGCCCTTTCAACACCGTCTTCATCTTCACACCTCCTCCTCCTCGTCAAAGGGAAGGGAGTGCATCTAGCCTGGAGTGGGGAAGATGCTCTGTAGTTGGTGTAGATGTTGTACACGGTGAAGAAGATGGCCTCGCAGCCGCACCAAAAGACTTGGCCGAGGAGCTCAAGCGTCAAGCGGGTTGGTGAAGGTGACCGTGAGCAGTAGGAGGATGCCGCCCAGCGGTCCACGAACCTCGTTGAGGGTGAACATCCTCGGCGATCCCGTGGGAGGTGGGCATAGCCGGCTCTGAGGAAGGCGCGGGTGAGTTCGATGGAACCCCTCCACCTTGAAATAGCCCACACACGGAGCTCCCTCTCCACGAGCATGCCCGGTGGGTAGCGCAGCTCCGTCATGACAGGCGGACGGTTAAAGGCCGGCCCGTTGAACTGCATCTTCACTTGGTCTCGCTTGGGGAGGGCTCGGTAAGCAGGTGTTTGAAGTTGGAGAGAATGGATCGGATCTGGCTTGTGGGTGGGAGAGGAACAGAGGCACCCCATTTATAGGCCTGTGGGTGGGAGAGGAAGAGAGAAAGGATGAGAACGGTGCGTGTGTGAATCCGGACGCGTGTGTGTATCCGTCACATTTTGCACTCTTTAATTTTTGCACGAAAACGATGCATGGGGCACGTGCGTGCATATGAATCACTGCATATATAGCTCTTTGACCGGGCGGTGCATTTGACTCGCTGCCCTGAACCACTGCCCTGAACCACCTAGCTAGCCTAGCTCTCCTAGCGCGCCTCGCTCGCCTTGCTCGCATGCATGCACGTCCGCCTCCCGCGCATGCAAACCCACGTCGCCGCCTACCATGCATGCAAGGCCTGGAAAGGCTGAGACGGGATATTTACTGCGGTCTCCGGCCTAGACAACGAGACGGCCCAACGGTCCATCCAGCGCGCCTGGTATTTGTTTTAAAAAAACAATCTCCCAGCCAATCATATTGCATCTCGCGAATCGCCCCCCTCCTCCCCGCAGATTCCTTCTAGAAGGGTTAGATCGACGGCCCTTGATCTCCGCTAGGGTTAGATGAACGGTCATTGTTCAATGCTAGGGTTAGTGGGGTTTGGGAGGGGTTTGGAGCAGTCAAAGTTATGTTTGACCAGATTTCAAATGAGCATAATAAATTAAATAAAAATCAGAAAAATAAAAAACCTGCGCACATAGTCTTCTTATGTCATATACTAACGATTTAAGTAGATAAACAAGGTTTACATACATTTAAACGATAAGTTCATGTGTATTGTGTGATATCTCAAGTATCTCAAACTCTCTTGTATGAAGTGAAGAGAAGTGTTTTGGGGAAATGAACATGAAAATTTCAAAAAAACTCACCACAGCTTCATTTTGGAGTGACTAAGAAGGATCCATACTTAGTTTTTCATTTTGATGTTTTACACTTGTTTAAATCATGATCAAAGTTAAGTTTGACCAGAATTCAAATGAGCAAAACAAATTTAAAAAAATCAAAAAATGGAAAAACCAGCGCACATAGTCTGTATATATAGAACATATGTGTAGGAATGTTATTTGGCTGATTTAGACAAGGTCGAAAAAACCTTGCTTAGAAATGAGGCCGTTTACCTACCTTTGGACCCCTCTTTTAGCACATTTTTCATGAAAATTTCAAAAACCTCACCACAGCTTCATTTTGGATTGACTAAGAAGGATCCAGGCTTAGTTTTTGATTTCGATGTTTTAGACTTGTTTAAATCTTGGTCAAAGTTAGGTTTGACCAGAATTCAAATGAGCAAAACAAAATTCAAAAAAATCAAAAAAAGGAAAAACCATCTGCTCATTCAAACATCATGCGACATATTTAAACATCATGTCAAACATAGTTCTAACATAGGTCCAACACCATCCAACAGAAATACAACATTATTCATAATGTTTCATAATTATTCATATGGCTTATGTCTGTTCCTTAAGCTTCTTGCCATCACTTTGCTCCTCGTGCACCTTGTGCTCATTGCTTCTTCTCTTCTCCTCTTGGTTGTCGGTACCTTGCGCTTCTTCTTCAAACCTATCATAGAGCTGTGCAAAACCTAAAGGGTAATGAGATCATGTCAAGTGATAAATGTACAGTAGTATTTGACCCTTGCAAGATTTACATACCTAGCAGAACTCACAACAACAGAAGGTTGGTCACCATTTTGGAGCCTCACTTGGATCATCATTTGGAGCCTCACTTGGATCACCATGATTACCATTTGGAGCCTCACTTGGATCACCATGATCACTATTTGGAGCCTCACTTGGATCACCATTTGGAGCCTCACTTGAATCATTATTTGGAGGATATTTTGGATCATCGTCAAAATCATGCGGTTGTTGACCATCATCATTTGGAACCTCGTCAAAATCCTCATCTGATGCAACCATTTGTTGACCATCATTTTCATCATCTGTTGAGGCAACCGGTCTTGACCAACATTTTCATTGAAGCCTTCACCGAAACTCTCTCCGAGCAGCTGGATCTCTTGTGTTATCCACAATACTTACTGAAATGACCAGACCCACCACACCTTGTGCACTTACGCTTCCTCGCTCCAAGTCCAGCTCCTTGGTTGCGAGGTCTGATTCGACTCTTCCTTGGTCTACCTGCTGCTCTCTTCAGAACTGGAGTGCAATGCTTGAATCCAGGGTCCACCATGCCCCATTGTTGTTTTCCCTCCATAGCAGGCAAGGCATAAGCATATGTGGCTTTGAACCTTGCAACAGAGTAGTAATCATGCACATACTGTTGCATGTTCCCTGTGGACACTGGGAGAGAAGTGATGAAAAACAAGGCATGAATGCATGGCAACCCAGTTATCTGCCATTGCCTACAACCTGCAAGTTCTAGCTTTTAAATCCACTTTGGATATCTCCATTCCCTCTTCTCTTTATCCAAATATGATATCTCTGCTTTGTGGTACCCGAGCAAAGAGTCATGTTCATTTCCAAGCCTGTTGTTTTCTGCTTCAGTTCATTCATCACGGCAGGGATGATAATGTGGCCCATGAATTTTGCCTCGGCTATTCTTGCACGATAATGAAATTTCTGCCACTAGTAGAAAAAGGGCCTATTGTCCCGGTTCATAAGGGCCTTTAGTCCCGGTTCTTGAACCCGGACTAAAGGCTCGTTACTAAAGCCTCCCCCCTTTAGTCCTGGTTCTTACACGAACCGGGACTAAGGCCCGTCCACGTGGCCGCTGCCTGGAGGTCCACCTTTAGTCCCGGTTGGTAACACCAACCGGTACTAAAGGAAATTTTATGATTTTTTTAATTTTTTTTAAATTTCTTTTTGAATTTTTTTCTTGATTTTCAAATTTCTGAATTATTTTAACCTCTAATCTCTAATCACCCCTCATCACTGCTCAATTTAACCTCTAATCTCTAATCACCCCTCATCATTCCAAATCATCTAACTTTCCGGACGGTCACCCATCCTCTCACTACTTTAGCCTGAGCACGCATAACTTCCGGGTTCTATTCTCCCTCGTTTCCAAGTCTGGACTTGTTGTTTTCCTGACAATAGTAAGATGTCAATCCTATTAACCCTCAGGAATTTAGCTTGAGTATGAAGTCACACATTACACTGTTTGAGTTTGAAACTGTTGTTCTAAAAAACAATAATTATTTAGTAGCACTAATATTTCTTGAATAAGTAGTTTGACCATAGTTTGACCAGATTTTGACCAAAATTCAAAAAAACTGAAATAATTATTTAGTAACACTAATATTTCTTGAATAACTAGTTTGACCATTGTTTGACCACAGTTTGACCATAGTTTGACCAGATTTGACCAAAATTCAAAAAAACTGACATAATTATTTAGTAACACTAATATTCTTGAATAATTATTTAGTAACACTAATACTTCTTGAATAAGTAGTTTGACCATAGTTTGACCAGATTTAACAAAAATTAAAAAAACTGAAATTTGAGCATAACTTTTTCCTTTTAGAATTTGAGGATTCTAAAAATTTGCAAACAGGCCGTAGCATGGCAAGTTGTATAATTTTTGCAAATGTCCACAACGATAAATATATGAATTTGAAATTCTAACATGAAAATTGGGTTCTACGTAGCATGGCGATTTT
This sequence comes from Aegilops bicornis, assembly GCA_021605145.1. Taxonomy (NCBI): domain Eukaryota; kingdom Viridiplantae; phylum Streptophyta; class Magnoliopsida; order Poales; family Poaceae; genus Aegilops; species Aegilops bicornis. Next base: position 1,325,910 of record JAHIAL010000096.1, read on the forward strand.
TACAAGAATTTTTCCATCATTACAAACTTGCACATATTTTTTTTCACTAATGTTATTTTTCTAACAACAGACATGCATCTCAGGTGCATCATAACAAATTTAAACCACTTTGTCCACCATGGAAAACTTACACACAATTTTTTTTCCATTAACGTGTTATTTTATGACCGTGACAAATTTATTTACTTTTTGCAACATGGCAAACACTACTTTTTATGGGACCATGTAAAATTTATTTTATGGGACATGGCAATTTTAGTTTATGGATCATGGAAAATTTAGTGCATGGACGATGGCAATCTTCGGTTTTTTAATGATCGATGGCAAGTTTGCTTTCTGGACCATACAGGTTTAATTAACACATCATGCACATTTAGTTAATGTACCGTGAAATTTTTTATACCATTTTTTGCTTGTTTCATATACAAAAATATGTTCTTTTTCCATGGATATTTGTGTTCACTTCAAAAATGCCATAGTATTTGCAATAGATTTTCCACAAATGTAAAACAATATTTTTTCATGTCATATTTGTAAATAAAAAAAATAAATTAAATTACCATGAACTTAAAAAGAATCATGACATGCTAATTATCATGTGTTTTTTTCCATGATATTTTTTAAAAGTTTGTTGCCATGACAAACCACCTGGATCATGACAAATTTTGATTTTTCATACGCAAAACCATGTTATTGTCATGGATATGTGTTTAGTAAAAAAATGACATAATATTTCAATAGTTATCCATCGATGTAAAATAATTTTTTCCATGTCGTTAAAAAATTGGCATAGAATTTAGATTACCATAAACTTAAAATGTATCAGGAGATGCTAATTATCATGTGCTTGACATGGCATTTTCCATAAGTTTGTTTCCATGGAAAACTACTACTGCATATACATTTTTGCCATCATGTAAATGAAGATGCCATGTGACTGTTCAACATTTCTTTTCTATGTTTTTGTTCTTTGAAGTTTTATTTCTCCCACAACTTTACCACACTCCTAAATGTCAAACTCCAAGAATTTGCCATGTCTACTTGTGCTATGTTTTTCTATGTAATTTGTTAATTTTTGTTTTTGTACACATAGTAGTTTTGGATACTTTTTTCACTTTTTAAAATTTTGTGTGCAAAGGGAATTCTGTCGGGCTAGGAGGCCTAGATAGGGATTGGCTAATGTGGGTGTCTGCGCTGCAAGGCGAACGTGAGCGAAACTTACATAATGAACCTTTCATTCGTCCAGGGTTCCATCCAACTCTGACGTTCGGTCAAATATTGGGGTCCATAAATTATGCTATTGTATGGTCTTCACCACGGAAACTTGTCGAGGTAGGGAAAATGCTTGTTTCTCATATATTGGAGGCAACATCTACCTCGACACTAACATGCACAAATGCAGTTCAGTTGTGTCATCACTGTCCGTGAACTCCGACATGTATGGTGTTGATGACAACCACGATGCAGAGCACTGCTACCAGCCAAGATGCTAAGAAGGGTTGAGTGCTGTTACCGAGGCCCTCCAACCCTCATCAACAACCGCTAAGGCATATGAAGATGTGTGATAATGTACCATGATGATCTAGGATCTCAAGTCCATTGAGGCATGTACTTAGCGGTGGTTGTACCGGTTGTGGTCTTGTAGCGTTCTTGCCAATGATTGCACACTTTCTGTTGACTACTAGTTTAGCCAACCTCCTACGGTGGCTCTCTATCTAATGCCTACTCCTGCGTGCGACGAAGATCATATGAGAAAAAAAAAGGATGGAGTCTGGTACATTGCCAGAGGTGACATCGACCTTGGAGCTAGTCTCCGAAAATCTATCTCAGCACGGATAGATGCAGGTATGGACAAAAAAAGGATTCCAATCTACCCAAGTGCTAGGTTCCCAAGAGGCTCTCCTTTGAGAGGCGAAATCTGGATTTAATTGCCGATGCACCATTCCTAAAGTGGTCGGCATGATCGCTGAAGTCCATACACTAACCCATCCACACTTTCTAGAGTGAGGGATCAAGGATGAAGTATAACCCCTTGCCGGTGAAAACTAAAAAGGATGGCTGAAATGGCATGTAGTGAAGCTAAAGCTTTGGAAGAGTTTGATGAAATAATTGATTAGATTGATTTAGGCCCAGGATAGGTGTGAACCACCGACTTTGAATTTACCACAAGTATTAAATAATGAGCAGTTTTAGCATGGTCTCTCGTACCTCTTCTTTTCACATGAGAAGTAAGAATATATAATAGATCTGACCCGTTGATTTCGATCATGCAAATGGTCATGTAGAGACTTAGGGGGAGTTTGGAGCTAGAGGGGGGCTCATCGTAGATTAATAAGGTACATTGGCTTTTCCCAGGTACCATTACACGCCCCTAAGATGAGTAACAATTGTACTTCCTCCGAGTATGTATTGATAGCGTTACAAAGTGTGCAAGAACTATATATTTCAAGCTATCTCTTGCGTCTTTTGTGACCGGAATGGCTTGAGTCTTTGGCAGGGTCCACAAAAGATCATATAGGTGGCATCAACTAGTGGAGGGTAGGTAAATTCATCTGTCATAGGTAATCTGCCAAGCCAGTGGTTGGTGAAAATACATGCCTGCCACTTGTATACGCCGTATTAATGGCTGGTCGTATACACGACCTCCACTAGTAATATGAGTCGAGATGTGGCCGACATTAACTATGGGGACGGCTTTACCAGTGGAGGGTGCAACGCGTCCCTCCCCCATGTGATTTAGGTATTTTTAGTTTTTAGTGGTTTAATATATTTTTGTATTTTTACTCTTTTATGTTTTTTGGAATTGTATGTAAAATTATTGACCTTTGTAGAATTCATTATTTGCTATATTTTAAGCATTATAGGAATAAATTTGTCTTTCATTGTATATAAATATAATTTTAAACTGAAATTACATCTAAAAATCCAAAAAATAGGAAGAAAGACAATATTGAAGACAAGCTCCCGCCGCCCCATCACTATCCCCTCTGATCGACTCAACTCCAAAAACCAATGCCTCGAGCTCACTTGCTAGCCGCGCTCAACTGGCCCGCCGCCATCAGCGACGACGTGTTGTCGCCCGACCAGTCACTAACCTTGCCCTTTGCCGAATCTCGGGCAATGGATTTCGGCTAACCATCAATTAAAAAGCCCAGTTAGCCTCTATCCCACTATTAGTTCCTTGTTAGTCGATCCACGGGTATGTAGCTGCAAACTTTATTTTCTAATTTGGGTAAAGCTTTTGGTAAGTTACACACCCATGTAGTCTGTTTTATTGACTATTCATGCAAACTCTAAGTTTGAAGCCAAAAAAACGGCAGCTAGTACATCCCTCACTTTTTTTTTGCGGGTGAGTACATCCCTCACTTTGCAAGGCATGAACACCTGCATAAGCTAATTGTTGCCATGGACGTGGAGACAACTGTTGATTCCCACCTCCTCATAAGGCAAGGCTCGCTCTTCAGGTTTTTTGTGAAAAATGTGCCCTGGTTGGAGATAATTGGCTGAAGCGTATGCTTTTGAAGATGGGAGGAAGCTCTTTGTGTATCCTAACGAACCTAATCTTGACATCATGCTGCATTTGGTCTCTTAATTTCCTCTATACCATAGTTCCCGGCTAAATGGTAGCTGTTTTGGAGTCTTAAAAATTAAACATGTTTTAATTATGTTCTTTTTGGTTTAAGTGTTGAACATATGTTTTAAATTGCTAGTACAACATATTGAACATGTTGTATTGCACTACTGTTCAAGTCATAAACTTAAGAATAGTTGATTAGGCATGAGATATATTATTATTGAACTAGTTTATCAAACACCAGCCATATATAGGCTTGCTCATAACGCTGCTATATGGCAGCAAAATATGTTGATTGGCAGAAAAACACTAGTTACAGCTCTTGATGGTACCCGTTGTAGTGTTCCGGATGCTGGTTACAGCATCCTTGCATCATCGGTGTGCTCCGTGCGGCTGACGACCGCAACTCTCGATTTCGCCTGTTGTTTCTTTTAGCTTTGCCGGTATAATCTTCCAGCTCGGCCAGTTGCAATATCGATGATCAATGGCATGTCCATTGGCGTGGTTGTGTGTGCCAGCCGGTTAAGCTTGTAGCTCTGCCGGTTGCAGCACCTTGCAACTCCTACACTCGGTCTCGCAGCGCTAGTAAGGGTGCTCGCAACACTGCTTGCCTGCTCTACGCTGCAGCGCCGCCGCCCCTCCCTTTCATCGCTCGCAACTCGTAAAGGCCTTGACCCACAACGAGAAGTGTCAGTAACCATGGCATGTGACACGCACGTGGGAGAGAAAGGGAGAGAGGAAGGAAAGGGAATGAGTGGACGAGAGCAACCCGCATGAAGAGATAAGGGGGGTCGGGGGATGACAAGCTGCGCATGGGCCACACCGCGTTTGAACGTCCATGTGTGACCGACCAAAATCACAGTCGGTCGACTGTAAAAAACCTTTTTCGGTAAGGATTTTTTTTATCTTTTGGTAAAGAGGTTTTAGAGGATTTTTTAAAATACTTGTTTTTGTTTGTTTTCCTGTCAAAATAAAAAACGTCTATTAGTAGTTTTTTCATAACCAAGGTTTTGGGCTTTTGTAGAACTCTGATTTCCCTATCCACAAGTTCTTTAGATAACCCAAACAAGGCTTGAGATTGTTACACCGAAATCACGTCTAAATAAAACTACTCCCTCCGTAGCAAAATTTAAGACGTTTTTGCAGTTCAACAGTTCAAATTGAACGGAAAAAATGTCATCTTATATATTAGTGCAGGGGTAGTAGTTCTCAAGAAGGTAAATGACCCCAGACCGTGAGACCAGTCACACACTACCCATTGGATCGGGGCGAATCATACTTCTCCCAAATGCTCGTGCACGACAAGGCCCACCTTATCCTTTTGAAGCCTAGCTTGTTCCTCACCGCACATTCCTTTCTCCCTCTCTCATCTCGGCATGTCCTGCTACTCTCTCCAATCGACGAGCCATGGGCGACCTCCCCTCGCCCCTGCTATAGCATATGCAAGCTCGCTATCGTTGACGTAGCCCGACCACCCGCATACGCAAATTGTTGTAGCTTTTGGTCGCCACAGCCATGCCAACCAATCCCCCTCCCATTTCTGCCATGACGGTGGTTCCAATCGGTGTCAGCGAAGCTGGGAACAGTGAGCCTCGACTATGTACTGTTGGCATCAATGGGAACTAGAAGTCAGTGCTGGAGACGACGTGCGCTCAACGATATTTGACTGGGGGCGATGTTTTTTCTAGAACCGCCTGTTGGTAGAGCTGTAACCAATAGAAAACAATGCCAGAAATAGCCGCCAACAATGTCTGACTGGCCATCAGTAGAGCGGCAACTGGCCACTAGCAATGCTAGAGCCGGCCATCAGCAGAGCTGCAACCAGTAGCAAACAATGCCGGAAACAGCTGTCAACAATGTCTGACCGGCCATCAGTAGAGCGGCAACTGGCCACTAGCAATGCTGGAGCCGGCGATCGGCAGAGCTGCACAAGGCGTGCAGTACGTGGTGCGACGAGCGGCGACAGAGTGACCACGATGAACCAGGAATGCTACAGCCGGCATATGGTGGAGCTCCAACCTGCAGCCAGAATGCTACGGCCACGCCATCTTTTGTTGGGACTAGAGAGAAAAAGGAAGTTGCGAGTTGCGACTTGGCATGCGCAAAGCTACAACCACAGCAAAAAATGCTACGAACGGTTCGTTTTTTTCCAAGAATCTAAGAGAGCGGGGCTACATCCACAGCGAGACGGAGTTGCAACCAGCGACGCAAAATGCTACAACCGGTGTCAGGTTTTGCTGGAACTAGCTAGAGAAAAGCGGGGGTTGCCAGCACGCCGTCATATCCATCTTTGCTGCAACCGGGGGCGGAACCAACGAGATGCAGTGTTGCGACTGGGGCGGTGAGGACGTGTGGTCTTTGTCGTCGTGAAGTAGTCTTTGCGGTGACGGCAACGACGGGGTGGCTACCACTGTACCACATGGCTGCAAATGGGAGGGGGTGAGAAAAGTTGCTACTGGCAAAAAAATTACGCGGCTAACGGTGGCGAGGCAGTGAGCGTCGATAACCATGGGAAGTAGGCGAACGGTGAGGCAGGTGGTGCCTGGGAGACCACATGTTGTGCAATGCAGGAGTACCGGCCCCATGTTTCCCACGAGAGTTTTCTTCGTATGGAGGTAGTTCACGAGGGGACGAAGGAGTCACCTGACTCAGATCTAACGGCTGTAAATAAAACCACACATAAACTTTCTGTTTGTGCCATTAGTTTTCAAATTTGAATTCTTTGAAATTTGTGTGAATCACAAGTTTGTGAGCTCAACAAGGCGTGTAGAGGGGCAGGCGTATAAACCGGTGTGGCGCCCTTCGGTTGGCGAGGTTTTCAAATTCATAGTTTTCAAATGAACTCTGAAAAAAGTTGGCATAGCATGTGCATGTACAAAAGCGGACAATGGTATCATACTAAATGCATTACAAAGTTGGCATGGTATCATCATAATAGTTGCGGAGAAAGTCTTCACTTTTCTTCGCTTGTGTCGTTGCTTATTGCGCGTAACCATGGATAATCTTCATCGTTTATCGGGATGCTTGGGCCAGCCTTGACTTTGAAGAATTTCATGAAACTTTTCATACTCTTGAGACATGTCATCTTGCCCTCCACTCCCGGGATGTCCCTTTTTCACTAAAAGAACTATGTGGCGCTTTGGCTCATTGTATGATGTATTCGCTTCCTTATCTTTTCTTTTCCTCGATGCAGTAGACATGTCCTTCACATAGATAACATGTGCCACATCATTGGCTAGGACGAACGGTTCGTCGGTGTACCCAAGATTTTTCAGATCCTTTGTTGTCATTCCGTCTTTGTGGGTCTACCTGTACCCCGCCTCCTGACAGAATGACCCACTTGCACTTAAACAAAGGGACCTTAAAATCTACTCCTTAGTCAAGTTCCCATATGTCAACTATGTAACCATAATATGTGTCATATCCCATGTCTGTTGCTTCATAAAAGCGGACACACGCTGTTTTAGTTGGTGCTCTTTTCATCTTGGTCAATCGTGTAAAATGTATTCTCATTTATCTCGTATCCTTTCCAAATCATTACGATCGAAGATGGTCCCTGGACAATAAGTACAGCTCATCACAAAGCAGTCTTTGTCACCTCGAGAAGTGTTTCCAACCAACTGCTGAAAGTCTGATGTGTTCACATGTAATCCGATCGTCGCCTTTGCTCAGGGTGCTTGGGCCTTGAGCTGTTCTTGTGTTCATCGACATACAGGGGTCACCAAGGTAGAGTTCTGTAGAACTTTGTAGTGTGCTTGAGACCAAGAATATCCGTCCCTGCATATGATTGAGTCCCTTCCAAGCGTGCCTTTTCGGTCAGTCTCCCCTCATACCGCTGATTTAGGGAGACCTATCTTCTTAAGGCCAGGAATGAAGTCAACACAAAACCCGATGACATCCTTTGTTTGATGGCCCATGGAGATGCTTCATCCTTCGGCCTAGCGATTCTGAACATATTTCTTTAGGACTCCATGAACCTCTCAAAGGGGTACATATTGTGTAGAAATCTGGGCCCCAGAATGACAATCTCGTCGACTAGATGAACTAGGGCGTGCTTCATGATATTGAAGAAGGATGGTGGGAACACCAGCTCGGCCCGACAAGACATTGCGCCACATCACTCCTTAGCGTTGGTACGATTTCTGGATCGATCACCTTACGAGATATTGCATTGAGGAATGCACATAGCTTCACAATGGCTAATCGGACGTTTTCGGTAGAAGCCCCTCAATGCAACCGGAAGCGATTGCGTCATAATCACGTGGCGATCATGAGACTTTAGGTTCTGGAACTTTTCTCTACGGCATATTTATTATTCCCTTTATATTCGATGAGAAGCCGGTCGGGACCTTCATCTTGAGTAGGCATTGAAAGAATATTTCTTTCTCTTCTTTAAATAGGCGTGGCTGGCGGGACCTTCATCTTTGCCGGAGGCATGGCCTCTTTTTTTTTCGTAAGCGTTGCAGGTCCTCTCGTGCCTCGAGTGTATCTTTTGTCTTCCCATACCTGCCCAAGAAGCCTAGAAGGTTCACGCAAAGGTTCTTCGTCACGTGCATCACGTCGATCGAGAGCGGACCTCTAGGTCTTTCCGGTAGGGTAGGTCCCAAAATATAGATTTCTTCTTCCACATGGGTGCGTGATTCTCGGTGTCATTCGGAACAGCTAGTCCGCGGGACCCTTTCCAAAGATTACGTGTAAATCATTGACCATAGCAAATGCGTGATCACCGATGCGCATGGCGGGCTTCTTCCGGTGATCTGCCTCGCTTTTGAAATGCTTGCCTTTCTTTCGACATTGATGGTTGGTGGAAGAAATCGGCGATAACCCGTGTACACATTCTTCCTGCAGCTTCCCATGTATATACTATCGGTGTCAAGTAAACAGTGCGTGCATGCGTGGTATCCCTTGTTTATGCATCACGAAGGTTCTTGAGGCGGGCCAATCGTTGATGGTCACTAACAACAACGCCTTTAGGTCAAATTCCTCCTTATTGTGCTCATCCCACGTACGTACACCGTTTCCATTCCACAGCTGTAAAAGTTCTTCAACTAATGGCCTTAGTTACAAATCAATGTCGTTGCTTGCTTGATAAGGGCCTTGGATGAGAACATGAATCAAAATGAACTTCCGCTTCATGCACATCCAAGGAGGAAGGTTATACATACATAGAGTCACGGGCGAGTCTTTGTGATTGCTGCTCTGCTCCCGAAAGGATTAATGCCATCCGTGCTTAAAGCAAACCATACATTCCTTGGGTCCTTTGCAAACTCATCCCGGTGCTTTCTCTCGATTTTTCTCCATCACTGCGACCCGTCGGCGGGTGCTCTCAACTTCCGTCTTTCTTACGGTCCTCAACTGTGCCATCGCATCAACTTGGCATGCTCTCCGTTTACGAACAGATGTTTCAACCATGGTATTATAGGAGCATACCACATCACCTTCGCGGGAACCCTCTTCACAGGAGGCTTGTAAATCAACATCACGAGGTCATCTCGTCGATCTTATACGCAATGCACCGCATACCGGGCATGCGTTCAGATCCTTGTAGGCACCATGATGAGGATGCAGTCATTAGGGCATGCATGTATCTTCTCCACCTCCAATCCTAGAGGGCAAACGACCTTCTTTGATGTGTATGTCTTTGTCGGGAAATTCGTTATCCTTTGGAAGCTTCTTCTTCATTATTTTGATGCTTCTCAAATCCTTTATCGAGCACAACATTCTCTGCCTTCCATTGCAGCAATTGAGTCTGATGCGAGCTTTGTGTTGCCATCTTCGCAATTGGGGTACAACCCTTTTTGTGATCCTCTAACATGCGATCGAACTTCAGCTTCTCCTTTTGACTTTCGCATTGTGTCCTTGCATCGACAATGACCCGCGGAGATCATCATCATCGGGCACATCGTCTGGTTCCTCTTGATCTTCAGCACCTTCGCCCAGATTCGCTTCACCATCGTGCACGTAAATGCGGTGCATCTTGATGTTCAGTAGCATCACCGTATTCAGGGGCACATAGTTGTCATCGTACTCTTCTTCCTCGCCGTCTTCCATCATAACCCCTATTTCTCCGTGCCTCGTACAAACATTACAGTGTGGCATGAAACCCTTGTAAAGCAGGTGGGTGTGAAGGATTTTCCGGTCAGAGTAAGACCCTCAGCCACTTCGAGAAAATCATGCACGCCCTTAATGTACTCGGAGGTGTGTCTGTCACCGTACATCCATTGCCGGTTCATCTGCGTGCATTATATATAATTAAGTGTGTCAAAAATCATTACAGAACATCATGAATAGATAATTAAGTGACCAAATTAATAGAAGTTCATCATCACATAAAAACCAAAGTACATACATAGTTCTCATCTAACAACATAAAGCTCTGCGAGCATCTAAATTAATTAAACCATACATTGAAACTATGTAAAACATTTCAATGCGAAACAAATGCGATCATAATGTCGCAACCAAGGTAACAACTGATCCAACGGCATAATGATACCAAGCCTCGGTATGAATGGCATATTTTCTAATCTTTCTCATCTTCAAGCGCATTGCATCCATCTTGATCTTGTGATCATCGACGACATCCGCAACATGCAACTCCAATATCATCTTCTTCTCCTCCTCAAGTTCTTCTTCAACTAAATTTAACCTCTCGACAATAGGGTCGGTTGGAATTTCTGGTTCAACAACCTCCTAGATAAATAAAATCTATGTCACGTTGGTCGGCATAATTTTCATAAACAATAAATGAACCAATAGTTATGAAAAGATAATATATACCACATCCGAATCATAGACAGGACGAGGGCCGACGGGGGCGGATACCAAAACCATCGAACTATATAAGATGCAATAATAAAAGTAAGAAAATAATACAAGTATCTATATAAACATACAAGTAAGAATATTTATCCTTTCAGAAAGAAGATAAGAACAAGAGGCTCACCACGGTGGTGCAGCGATGAGATCGGCGCGGGTGATCGACGGCGGTGAAGACGGGGACAGGGCGTGACGGACCGCTAAACCTAGACAAATATTGAGGAAAATGGAGCTTGGAGGTCGAGCTTGGAGAGGAGAAAGCTTAAGTAGTGTGGCTCGGGCATTCCATCGAACACCTTCATGCATAGGAGATGAGCTAGAGCACCACCAAGCCCTCTCCCCTCGGCCGGAAAAAAAGCGAGCGTGTGCTCTGCTCTTGCTGAGGGGTATATATAGGCACCACCATTGGTCCCAGTTGGTGGCATCAACCGGGCTAAAGGAAGCCTTTGGTCCCGGCTCCAGCCACCCACCGGGACCACTAGTGGTGGGCCAGGAGCCAGGCCCATTGGTCCCGGTTCGTCCCACCAACCGGGACCAAAAGGTCCGGACGAACCGGGACCAATGGCCCACGTGGCCCGGCCGGCTCCCTGGGCTCACGAACCGGGACAAATACCTCTATTTGTCCCGGTTCGTGGCAGAACCGGGACTAATGGGCTGAACCTGCCTGGGTCATTGCCCCCTTTTCTACTAGTGTCACCACTTAGATTTTTTTTAATAATTTGTTTGTCGCATCTCTCTGCAATCAAGTTTTTCTGGAGTACTATAATAATTGTTTTATTTGGATATCTGATTGAAAATTATATTCAGTTCATCCATCAATGTGCCGCAATCTACTACCTCTTTAAACTATGGTGATCTAAAATGTCTTATCTTAGTTTACAAAGGGGGTATTTATTTAGACTTTCTTCATGCCCAAGGCGCAGCAGCATTCCGCTGAGGTGAAATGCAAGATATGGATCGACAATCAATTCTGTTCGAAAACAAACGAAACAAAACGAAGCCGCTCTATTTCTATTTTACAGTAATGACGGTGTTGCTCCTGCTCGGTCAGGTGATACATCAAGTAAAAATGGAATGAATTGCAAAAACCATCGACATTGGAGGCAACGTAACACATGTTTATAGATTTGCGCCAAAACAATTAATTCTGCGCCAATTCTGTTTTTGTGGAAAGTATATATATATATATATATATATATATATATATATATATATATATATATATATATATATATATATATAACACCTATAAGGGTGACGTGACATGACTAAATTGTAAAAGGGCATAAAGTGATAAGGCCCTCCTTGCAAAAAGATAGGATAAGGTCACTACTGGCTCCTTCTTCTTCTCCCCAGACGTGCCTCTTCTCTATGATGCCCCATTGAGCTCCCGCCCGGCGAGCTCGGCGTGCTGCTCACCTCCACAACGCCCCGCCTCCTCCTCTTCCTCTCTCCCCCGATTCCACCTACCTCCCGCTCCCCGGCCTCGGCCTCCCCTTACTGCATCAGTGTCGTAGCCTCAGGGGAGGACGATCAAAGCGTCTGCTCGGTGAGCCATACTTGCGTTGCGCTGCTGCATGCCGCAGCCTGCTTTCATCTTCCCGCCGCTGGGTATCTCGCCATGAGCCCCAGAAGGAGCACCAACTGGTGCACCACGCATGTGACACGCCTGTCACCGCCGTGCACAGCACGGGACACCAGGCCCATGAACACCATGCTACATCCATTGTACACGAGGTCGATGTCGCGCTCCACCAGCTTTTGTTACCCGAGCTGCATGGTGTTCGCCCCACCGCGCCACTTTCCTCCCGGCGGCTATGACAGGCTGGAGGACCCGATTTCTTTTTTTGGGGTCCTTTTGCAAAATAAAACTTTAACGGTATGTAATTGGCTCATGTCATAATCGTGTTCAAAAATGTTATAAGCAGCCGATTGGTTTTAGCATAAATCTGTAAACATGTCATACCCAGAAGGGAAGATGAGGACATAATCAGAGAGACGACATGTATATGGGAATTAGAGACATCAGAAGACTAGAAAACTGCATCACATCGGTCTTGCTAACCAGAATTCTTGATGTAAGCCGCTTCCACCACTGCTTGATTGCCGTCAGCGCGATCAGGACTGTCCCGCTGTAAAACTGTGCCACTTTCATTTGGAGCAGATGCATGCCTTCCCACGTCTGATTCTTCAGTTGGTTGCTTGGTCAAGGTTCCATCCACATCGGAGTAATGCTCATATAAAAGGAAATAGTTGACCCCAAGGATGGTGGGTGCCCTCAGTGCCCACAAAATCTAGCGATGGTTGACGAGCTAGCACTGGGCTTCACATTTGTCGCCCGACTATAGCGCTCTGTTTCATCTACTCTCGGCATGTTCCATCTGCACTCGGTGGTAGCAATGTTGGAACCGTCTCTCTCACCGAGTCCGAAGATGTGCCCTGGCGATGTAGTTCTCTGGCATGGGCAACTCCCTCGTGAGCAACGGGCCGATGTTGACACAAGTTGTTGCTTCTGCCGTGGTCTCTCGCTTGTGATTCTTTGATATCAATCTCCGTTGTAAACCACACATATATTCATCAGAAAGTTTCAGTCCTAAAAAATATAGAAATATTTGAAACTAAATTTTGTGGATTTCTCATTATGTATAATGGACGAAAATGGCTTCCTCTACTACGAGTAGTGTAGTAGCATTTTTCTATACAATTCATGAAGTGAAGGTAGCTATAAATCAATGAAAAGAATTGTGGCATGGTTCTTTTTTTTGTGGGAATAGTTGCGTACATTGCATAGTATCCAGTGTGCTTCGTTAGGTGCAAATTTAGCAACGAACCATTTTCCACCAATACGTCAGAAAATGTTCTGAGGCACGGGTATTATGAACATTGAAAATACTGCTTGTAAGCAACTCCCTCCATTCACTGTTATAACATGTTTTAACTTTTCTCAGAATCACATGTATATCGACCAGGGTTTTGGCTACCGAATCCTAAAAAATCACATGAGACATCGAGTTTTTCGTTACCGCGATAACGGACAAGTACCGAGCACTAACTGAATTCCAGTTAAATTTCATTTAAATTCAATTTTTTTTGGATATTTTGCTCGTTAAGGTGATTTACTTCAAGCGCACCAAGATCTACGGTTACCGCCCAGTAACCAAATTTCTCCAGCGGGTTACCAAAACTCTGATATAGACGCATTTAGTGTGTTTGTTTACTCTTTTCTGTCTCTATCTAGTTTATATTAAAGTATCAATCACATCTTATAATTCAGAACAGAGGCAGTGGTATATATTAAAGTATTGGGTATAATTGTTGAAGAAGTAGTCCAAACTAATGGGAAGGAGCAGCCATTTGTGGTAAGGTTTTCTCCTATGCTTTGAGTACACACGCATGGATTTGCATGCCCATTCGAGAGCCATGGAAATGAGTTGAGCTTGAGCATGCCATGCTTCCTGTCTTGCTTGGACTAGCTCCAGAAGGGACTTGGTCATGTCGAAGGATCAATGTAGGGTCATTGAACAACATGGTGTCCACCATCCACCCACCTTCCGTCGGGCCTCCACTCTACTGCGGTCGATGCAACACCAACGCTGACATCTTCTTCGGCAGTAGCGCAGCCATGGCGAGGCCAGCATTTTTTATCAGTTTGCCCAGGCTGCAGCGGCTTCGATTAAATCACGCCTCTCCGAGATTCTTGATACTGCTATCCGTTGTACTCGCACATGGACATGGGCTATCCGTTGCATCACACTCTCCAGCATGCATTTTAAGGTATTAGTTTTATAAAAACAGAGAAACACAGTAAGTAAGATGAGATAATGTAGATAGAAAGGAATCTAGTAATAATATTGAACCCTGTTGTTTTATCTTTAATAGAAACAATACAAATACGTTTCTTGTCCCTATTCTTCATTGGGATATATATCACCGAAAGATTGAACCTAGTACTATGCACCATTGCCCCTAAAGAACTACCCATTTATCTTGATCAGAGAAGGCAAATAACTCGAAAAGCATACATGGCTACTCACTTACACAAAAATAAACTTTAAAATATTCAATAATATTCAATAAACAATCTAATCATAAATTAACAATTCATCAGATGCCAATAAACACACCATAAAAATTACATCAGAGATCTTAATAGAGTAACGTAAATTCATGGTCAATGGAAATAATGTGAACATTCATTCATAGATCATTGCGCTGTGATATAATACTAATGTATTACTGTTAGTTGGGCACTATAAGTGCCATTGCTTCCAAACTAGATTTCCATGTCGCATAGGCCACAAGCAACTTTGCAAATAGCACGCTTTTCATATCCTCCATATATGTACATTCAACAGTGTGCGTGTAAGGTTATGAGCGTCTGGATGCATATAAAGTGCGATCGGGAGACCTTGGGAAAACTGTGTTAGGTACAAACATGTATGTCCGCATGAACCAGAGGGTCCTTGCACACAACATCTATCTCCTGGGTTTCTATGCAGCCATGCCTTCTCTAACCGTCGTCCTGGTAGGAGTTTCTACCACGCCCTTCTTCGAGTCGATATAGTTGTATTGATTCTTTTGTAGACAATAAATGGGCCTAACTTGAGTTAGTTGAACATGTGTAAAAAACATTCACGGTTTGTTTTAAGTACAGCCTATTATTGCGGACATTGTTTTTTTAGCCGGTTTGAACACTCTGGTTGGCCAGAGGAAATAGACCACAAAGCAGGCGGTTCCATAAAATAAACTATCCTCTTCTTCAATGATGTGATAATAAATTTAAAAACATATAACCAAGCTATAGAAGTGTCACAAACTAGCATTTTTAAATGAAAATCAACACATTAGCATATAACGGAATTGTATTGAACTATGCCATTGTTTGCTGGATACTATATCTCTTAAGCAACTCACACAAATTGCCCTTTTGTAGGTTGCTCGTTAAGACGATTGGCTCCATCAACTATTTATGCTCTCCATGTTAGGAGGACGCTTATCATTCACCCTTGGTGCCATTGGTAGTCAAAGTCTTTTCATTTCCATTTGTTTACCATGTCGGCCCAAGTCATAGGAAGGCGACAACACAAAGTAAGAACCTATGGTAGTAGACGCTGCAGCAAATGATGCTATGTTGAGCAGGGTTTGACTTGAATGACCTCACGCAAGCATATCCCCCGGTTGAATGAATCGTAGCATATAACTTGATACACACACAAAAAACTCGATAAACGTCTAAAAAAAGTACCGTGGCAGATAAGGTATTGAAATCAGCCTTGCGGGAAAAGGAGCTGAATCTGAATCCAGAAAAATTGTTCGTGGGAGCTGGAAGTTGTTACTATTGTGTTTTGTAAAGCACAGACATTGATGCAAACTAGTACTACGTGATAACAATCCCCACTGAAAAGGGTAAAATCACTGCCAAATCTCAACTAGTGCATACTCGTGCTCCATGCTGCTACTTACTCCAGTACCATGTACAAATTATTTGGAGTCACTGTAGGACTTTCCTCTACATGGATTCAAGGTGGAGGACCATACAGGAGCTCACCAAAATTGAGGATTCAAGGCCACCTATATCCTTGGCATGAAAAACCATGCCCCAGTTGACGAAAGTGAGTGGCCATGACATGCTTGATCTCCAATGTCTACTTTACAACCCATCTTATTAATCTTCTAGTTGAACCTTTTCAGAGGATGAAGAACCAAAAGTTTTATAAATACCAATCACCAGAACCTAGATTTAGCGAGAATAATTCTTTTAGCACAAGTAAAATTCTTCCTTCCATCCTTTGAGCTTTCAGCCCACACTATTAGTTTGTGGCTAGAAGTCAAAGTTGATGGGCTTCCTAAAGTGCACGGACAACCGTAGTAATAGTAAGCATCCCATCTTCGCATGGAAAGAAAGGTGCATCCATGTAAATCGCCCATGTGGGATCTTATCAAAAAAAATTATTTTCTTTCTAGGTTGGTAAGTAGCCACCATCAAAGCACTTTATTAAGATTTTCACAATTGTAAGAATCTCATGAACGCCCACATCAGAAAGCATTTCCCCATCACCCACATGAAGAGAGAGCATGAAAAAATGCATTTTGCTATGATAGGCTTTCCAATCCATACTTCACTCCCGCATAATCCGCTTTTGCAGGGAGGCAGTAGAAGGATGAACAGCATGATGGAGACCTCAATCCTTGTCAAACGACATGCCAGATCATCGTTCTGGAGTACCTCGGATGTGAAATGAAAACATAGCTAGTTCATGTATGTTTTGACCACAACTGAAAGTGGCAAGCACCTCCGGCAAGAAAGTCTAGCTAACCATGTAAAATGATTTTGATGTTTAATTTGATGAATATCCTGAAATGACCTTCAGTGGAAGTCATGGAGGGGGTGCTGACACAATATCCTAATGGGTGGGAGATTTCTTCATGGCCAATAGCTTGGTTTTTTATGTTGCAAAGCTATGGAACAATCTAAGTAGCTTAAACTTATCCACATTTTAGTGAACCAAGATGATTTTTGATGAGTTTAACAAAGCCCAAATATAATGTCTTAAATTCATCGACCTTGTGAATGGAAGTGTGGGGGCCACTTTTGATGACATCCTAACATACTCTGAAGAACAATTTAACGGATCTTTCTTGCCCCGGGGCCTTCACCAAAGGGCTAGGAAGAAAAAAAATAAACACTTCCAATTCATCCTAGTTGAAGTTGGCCTCTAGAGTTGTAATGTCCGTGGGTATTTAGCCTTTTAATGAGATATATTGGCATTTGAAAGTCGTTCAAGATCTAAATGAAGTTTGGTATCCAATAACCATAATATTGGAAAAAAGAAAACCATAGATTGCCAATGGAGTTAAAATAGGCAAGCCGGTGTAACATCCATCTGCAGGATCGCACATGCATTTTACAATGAAAGATGCTCTACAGAAAGAAAAGGAAAATAAATAATAGCCCACCAACCTTCACATGTGTAAATTATACTTTTTCGATATATAACTCCTTCTCCATAGAGTCGATTGCAAGGTTCGGTTGTTTTTCGTCCACACTTCAATAGTCACTCCTCCTTTCATTTGCATGTCGAAGGTGACAAACACTTAAGTAGGGAAAAAGGCATGCAAGAGAATAACCAAAAGAGCACAACCACTTAGGAATAAGAGGCATAAGAAGAAAATTAATTCTTACTCGGTAATACTAATGGCCTTCGAGGTAGCGCATGTCTCTACAAAATTCACCAGACATGGCTCCTCTTACTAGAAGGCTAACAATTTAGTCTGGTCACACGGGAGTTTTTGAATGCACTGCTGCTAACCTCTCGCGTTCTCGTGTATGGATCGAATTATTGGGCTCCATGTAGCAGTAGTACTTTGCCACTTTGAATGTCTCATGGGCTCGAGCGTCTCTCGGCAGTAGCAGTGCTTTGGATAGATCTTGGAATGTCCCACTAGCTTGCTAGGATGATGGCCAGACTTGCACGGCCTCCTTCTTCTTAGCGTAATGTGTATATTGCCTGAGTAATTAACTCGTCAACATAGCAACCTCGAAGGCAATATGATGGCCAGACTTGCACTTGTATGAACAATAGTGTTTAACTCGACTGCAATTGAACCTTACATACATGTACTTACTCGTCTTAACAACTGCCTACGCGCTCCAACTAATCATCAATTAACTAACGGATATATAACTAAAACTTAACACTTTCAGGGCTAGAGTTTAAACAACGACATGTTTTGTAAAATTCTCAAAATACTATCACAACATTTGGTTGGTGGCTTAAAAAAACGCCAGTTGTTCACTTGGTTAAAATTAAGAACAATTGATCCTCAAAATTTTTTAAGGACAATTATGACATATTGAGCCCAGTCGTGAGGCCACGTGGTGTTGGTAAATGAAGTCAACACGATAAGTTGGACCATCCAGCGCCCCGTCTCATCCCCATCTTTGTGCCCTGCTCGGTTGTGCGTCATCACGCTCAAGCCCATCTCCGTCGAGACAATGAGTTGACAGTCTAGGGAGCCCGGGGATGGTTGCTGGGCGGCCAGGGCATAGCCGACCAGATGGTTGTCGCCCTGGGAAAGCTCGGCCCAATGCAGATGAGAGCCATGGCGGGGGCGGCTATATAGGGCGGGGCCCTGAGGGCGACGCCGTCCGAGCAGGTGCCTTCCTCCCGGGCGTTGCTTTGCACGCCGCCACCTTGAAGCACGGGCGCCATTCGCCTCCGCATGATAAATTTAACATCATAAATTTTTCATTGAAGTCTGAAGTATTGTAAGTTGGCATAACATTAGGCGAATTTTCCTTTTATTGAGCCAAGGCATTTGAAGATAAGCTCAAAAATATCATAAGTGTTATTTTTTTCTGCAAGGAACCAGTGCCAGCATATTGATATGACAGAGATTCGGACTTTTCAGGAGCTGGTCCATGAACTAAAACTTTTCTTTTTGAGTGTGCTGGTCCTTTTACATATTCTTATTTTAGGAGTTTAGCATGAATAAATTCAAAGCTAAACTGGGGGCTAATATTTGGGATATTCCGCACGACCAAGACCCGACTCATCAGGATAAGCCGCCCTGAGGCTTAATTCATCTGTGGGCTTAAGTCGCCCTGATGTTAAGTCATTTCTGGACATTAAGTCGCCCTGATGTTAAGTCCTCTCTGAATTTAAGCAGCCGTACTAACCAGCCATTTTAACCCGCCATGATGAGTCCCAGAGATAAGTCCCGGAAGATGAGACACCTGAAGATAAGCCCTGGAGATGAGCCCTGAAGATAAGCCGTGAAGGTAACCCGACCAGGTGTAACCAGCCCGGCGTAACCAGCCCGGCTGTGAGTCGCCCGGTGTAACCTGCCGGGCGTAAGCTGCCCGGGTATAACCCGGCAGACAGTTGTATCCCGGCAAACCGATCCTAACCCGGCAAGTACTTAGCCATGAAAATGAGCCACCTGGAGATAAGAAGCCTACGGTGAGAAGCCCGTGATAAGAAGCCCGCGATGGGATGTCAGAATAGGTTTAATCTTAATTTGACTTGGATTTTACATGTAAGCCACCCCTTCAACTTATATAAGGAGGGCAGGTCAGCCCAAGAGGGTCAAGTTTCTAGAGGGTCAGGTTTTACAAGGTTAAGATAGTCAGGGCTTAGACAGATAAATCTTAGACAAGATCAAAGTAGATGCTCTCGAGATAGAAGTAGCGAAACACCGCCCTTCTAATCGAGATCTTCATCATCATCAATGTCAATCAAGCAGGATGTAGGCTTTTACCTTCACCGTAAGGTGCTGAATCTGGGTAAAATCTCACGTCTCTCGTCCCGCTCAACCCCGTTCAAGCTACTATCTAGATGCATTGGCTTCACAACTAAGTCCTCACACCGGGACATCTGCCGTGACAAAAGCACGACACACGATGCTTACCAAATAAAAATATTGACTGATATTTGCATAGAGTAGTATTTCGAGTAGTGGGTCGATTGGGTGATAATTCTCATGTCCCTAGTCTGGAGCTCAGGGGTGAAAGCCCTAGGTTTGACCCTAGTTAATCATAACTGGCAATGGTGGCGCTCTTTGTGTCGTTACCATGATAAATACTACTCTACCGGATAGTGCGTTTTCACCCAAAGATCAAATCCAAGAAACTCAGAACAATGTCTTTATTAGGGTAACGACACATAGAGCGCCGCCATCGTCAGGTATGACCAACTAGGGTCAAAACTAGGGCTTTCACCCTTGAGCTCTGGACTAGGGACTCGAGAAGTACCACCCAATCGAAGTCCTTCTGTGTTGTCTCGTCCACTTTCCTTGATCCCAATAGCTGCATATGTGCACGGTCCTTGTGGCAAGGGTTGGCTATGCGCACACGAGTAGACTGACTTGACACGACAAGAGCCTCTCGCCACCATCCGACGAAGTCCTTGACGGGGAGGAAGCACTGCGGCACCACCAAAGTCCTGATTTGGGGACACTCTAGAGACCCCGCACCATCCTCACAAGTGACAGCCGATGACTGATCTGTATCACGACCGTTCAGGCGCTACAACTAGCTCCGCCATCCTTGCATGTGGACGCAAATCATCCTGGTCGAAGACCCTCGGATAACCATCATCCAGCCAACAAACGCCCAGCGGCATGCTCGCCAAATTCATGACCAACGCCTCCTTGCGCCAGCGATGCAGGCGACGGCCGCCTCGCCCGCCATGCACCAAAGCCAAAGAGGCACCTGAGGAGCAGCGGCCCTAGCATCGGTGTGCTAGCAGGTTGGATGCACCGGCTGGGCTTCCCCGGATGGATAAAGTCACTGGACGCAGCCGTAGATGAGGAGCATCACATGCGTTCCATGCTCCGATGCATGTCAATGACTGCGCCCGCGCCCCACGAGTGACCATGATGTCGATCTGGCGACTCCAAGCCATGCTTCTGCCGGATGCATGGAGTGCCAGATCCGCCGCCGCAGCATCAGCCTTCACAGCTTCCAGCCGTCACCTGCACCTCGTCGAACGTCGCCCACAGATCGATGCAAACGGAGCCCCGCCGCCGCCGCCAGCCAGCCGGGCAATCCCGGCGGCGCCGACCGGCAGCGGCGAGGGGAGAGCGCACAGGAACGGCTATCGGGGAAAATGAATCGGAGCCGCCGCCCGAGTTGCCCATGCGGACGACCCAGGGCCCACTGGTTTGCTTTACAGAGTTAGTACTCCCTCCGATCTAGGTGTATAAGTCACCTCAAAGCTCTTACCAAAAAGGCTTTTGCCCGGCTTTATATATAAAACATAGACCATCCATGCCCAGTACAACCGCACGCACCCACCACACACGCACACACACCCAAGGCAGGATACATAGGCGCTGAGCGCAGCAACACACTCCCTAGCACTACACGAGTCGCCGGGAGCTTCATCCGTGAACACCGCGAAGAAGTGAAGCTGCATATGACGAACCGTGGGATCCAAGGCGGCGCCTTCAGGAAGGATACGGCATCGGAGCGCCGCCACCGCCCTATCCGAGGATCAGAGTTTCCCCTGGAGCAACACGATGGGCAATGAAGCCGCGACGACGCCTTCAAGAAGGGAGCGATCTTCGCCGTCGCCAGTCCGTCCGAAGATAGAGTAGGTTTTCACCCCGGCCAACACACACCGCCACCGAATGCCACACCCCGGCTACCACGCCGCCCACACGGCCATGGCAGGCGGGCAGCACCGAGGCACGAGCTCTGCCCATGAGCACCGCGCCACCACCACCAGGGCCGCCGCCCGGAATCCAAGACCTTGACACCAAGTCCTCCGAGCCCCACCGTTACCCCAACCGCAGAGACGGGCGGAAAGGCTCCGCCTTTCGCACCCCTGGTCGGTCCCAGCGCCGAGACCCAATAGGCCGGCCACAAGCCTCCATCGAGCCGTCCTGCTACACCGGGCGTGAGACGCGCGCAGTCCTACCGCCGGGCGCGAGACGGGCCGGTCCTATGCCGGGCGGGAGACGAGCGCAGTCCTGCTGCCAGGCGCGAGACAAGCCGGTCCTGCTTTCGGGCGTGAGACCAGCTCGGTCCTACGGCACCGGGTGCGAGACGGTCGATGGACAGCAGCCGGGAGAAGGTCAGCCCACCGGCGAGAGATGCGAACGGACGCCAAGGAGAGGAGTCGAAGGCCGATACAGGCAGCCTACAGACGAGCCGATGCCAGAATAATATGGCCGCCGCAGCAATCAACCTGCCACCACCACGGCAGCAGTCGGGCACGCACCCGCGCAGCCACCGCCACTGCGTCGCCCGACCAGCCGAGGGGGCCTCTGTCAGGGCCGCCGCCCGCAGCCCTAGCTGCCGCGTCAGCGGCCAGCGCCGAGAGGCCAGATCTGGGAGAGCCGTCACGGCCGCCGTCTCCAACCTCCGGCCCGCACCACCACCACCAACTGCCGTGGTGCCACCACCACCTGCAGCGCCACGGCAGAGGTGGCCACCGGCAGCCAGCGCCGCCCGCAGCCCGCGCCAGCATGAGCCAGATCTGCCGCTACTGGAGTCGCCGCCGTCTCGGGCACACGCGCCACCCGCCTAGCCGCCCGCCCAGGCGAGGGACGTCGGCGCCGCCCAGCCCGCCCAGCCGCCATGGAGCCCGGCTGCGGCCACGACCCGGCCGGGCGCCCGGCCAGCGCCAACACCGCCCAGCGGGAGACAAAGGCCGGCCCGGCGGCAATGAGAAACTTGGCCGGCCGGGCCCCTGGGCGGGGGCATGGGAGGAGGAGGGGGAGGGATAGCGCGGCGGCGAGGGTTGGGTTTGGTCTCCGGGCCGCCTCGCGGGAGACGGCGCGCAGGGAGGGGTTGGTCGGCAACTAGTTTTTCCCCAATAACAGGCCATCAAAGCTCTTAGGCGTGGTGAATTAACTTTCACTTCGTTTCTTATTTGTTGACATAAATAAAAGAGAAACAATCAATAAAAGATGTGAGGCGTACATGCTTTTAATGACTTGAGACTATCAAACACGACATGTAGTGGTCAGTATATTGCATGCAATACTATTAATTAGCAAATAAATTTTAAGTCGTCTTGTTTCCCCTCCGTCTTGATCACCGTGCACAATCTAGGATGACTTTATGCACCTAGATGAAGGGAGTACAAAGTTAATTAGTACAGCTGTATACATTTCAAAAGAAAACCTTTATACTAAAGCGCCGATTATTAATTAGGATCGAAGGAGTAGTACTTTTCTCTCTCTTGTGAACACTGGGTAAATAATAAATACGCACTGAACCTTAAGACCTGTGCAAATGATGTTGTCCGCTTGAGCATCTCTTACATGTACCACATCGGCTCGAACAAGCATGCTACTACGTTGTTCATTCCTCCACACATTTATCCACCCTTTTTTACATATATCAGCACAATGAGAAAGAAAACCATAGGGACGTGCAAGGACAAGCAGAAATCGGAGACATCGGTACAGTAGATAAGCGCTGCTCTGGGCAGTCTAGGATGCAGCGAATCGAGCGCACTTTTGGGGGCATAAACATCACGACGCACACAAGGTACATGTTTCCTGCCGCGGTCACGCTAGGCACGCCACGTCAACACAATGCCGCCTCTTAAACTCGACTGCGCTCACAGCAAACACGTATCCGCTCAATCGTGTGAAATTCAGCATCACCATACTCCGTTTCCTCCCCCTGGAGCAAAATCGCGGCCCTCCCACCGTGGCAAAAATAATCAACATTTCCGTTGTGCATGGAAACTTGGAACGTGGAAAGCAAAGCATTCACCGTCTCTCCTGCCGTTCACTGTTTGCCGCCGTTCACATGTATGCTTCTGCTACATTGATGAAAATATATGAAATCATCTCCATGAGCCCATAGACTATCTGGACCGATCATGCATGCATGATTACATGTTTAAAACACAGTTTCAAATAGTGCAACTCTGGTGTTATATATCAATCGTCACACATTAGCCTCAATAACAACAAGTGGCTTGCCTTTACGTCACTAAATAAGTACATATCCCAATACCTATTTTTCCTATCAACTCCTTAAGGCACATCACTGGTATGTTTTTTTTTTTTTGGTATTCACCATTATAGACCTTTTGTTAATAATTTGTTTGTGCTATCTCTCTGCAATCATGTTTTTGTGTACTATAATAATTGTTTTATTTGGATATATGATTGAAATTATATTCAGTTTATCCATCCACTAATAGGGAAAAGGCTATACACAGGATCTTACCAGCAGCGAGTTTTAAAATAAGACGCTGCTGCAATTTATCAGTAGCGCGTTCCACCACAACGCGCTGCTGAAATAAAAGTAGCAGTAGCGCGCCTCCAATAAGCCACGCTACTGCTACTATTCCCACGACCCCGCCGCGAAGCTAGTTATAGCAGCAGCGCGTTAATTAGAAGGGCGCTACTGCTAGGTAGTTTAGCAGTAGCCCATTTAGCTATACCGCGCTACTGCTAAAACTAGCTACCTCCCACCACACACGCTCTCCTCTATCCTATCCAAACACTCACACTCACACTCACTCGACCTCCCCCTCAACCACCCCCCCCCGTCGGTCCTCCCCATGACGGGCCAGCGCCACCCTCCTCCCTCTGCCCGCCGTCACCTCCTCCTCCTCGCTGGACTCGGTACCGCCTCGTCCTCCATCCTCCTCGACTTCATGGCCTTGGCCGGCCCTTCCTCCTCTGTCCCTACTCTCTCCTCCCTCCTCCAGTCGCCTCCTTCTCCCTCCTCCTCCTCCATCCACAACCCCTCCTCCCTACTACATTTTGATTTAGTAGGCTAGATCATATGCAACATTTTGATTTAGTTCATATGATTTAGTTGATTCAGTAGGCTAGTTGATTTAGTTGATTTAGAACATTTTGATTTTGTTGATTTAGTAGGCAAGTTGATCTAGTAGGCTAGTTGATTTAGTTGATTTAAAACATTTTGATTTTGTTGATTTAGTAGGCAAGTTGATCTAGTAGGCTAGTTGATTTAGTTGATTTATAGAACATTTTGATTTAGTTGATTTAGTAGGCAAGTTGATTTAATAGGCTAGTTGATTTAGTTGATTTATAGAACATTTTGATTTAGTTGATTTAGTATGCTAGTTGATAGCTCTGAAGATAGCTCTGAAGATTTGGCACCCTGCATATTGCTTTAGGAAAATGGCGCCACCACCACCACCACCACCATGTCGATTGTGTAAGTCAAGGTGCGCCAGCAGCCTTGCAACTGGTAAGCTATTCGGCATCTACTTCCAGCCGAGTTATCTTCATGCGGCGGTAAGAAATTATATGAAATGTAACAACTATTTTAATTTTAGTGTTGGCATTACTGCATTGTGTCATTTTGCTTTTTTTACACAGATCGTCCCATGTAATGTGAGGTTGAAATTCAACAAGCTGATAGGAGACACTGTGACATTTGAGGCTCCTGGGGGGTACACTATGGAGGTCGAGAAAGGACGAAATATTTGGCAGATTGGAGGAGATGGATGGGCCCGTTTCCTCGCCCGCATGTGTCTTACTGGTGGTGAGTTGATCAGCTTCTCCTTCATAGCAGAAAGACCCAAGCTGGCTGTCATTTATATCAACCTGGTGGAAGATGATGAAGATGACGAAGATGACGAAGATGATGAAGATAATGAGGACCCACTCGATGAAGATGATGAGGACCCACTTCATGAAGCCAGCGTAGCTCAAAGAATGAGGCTGAGCGAGGTGGAGGTGTGCAACCTATGGGACATAATTCCGCCTCGTGCTGACTTTGTCGGGGTGCCATTCGTGACCCGCCTGACAAGAACCATAGTCGATCGACATGATATGGTATGTTATACTTACAAATGCAAATTATCCGATGATATGCTTAGTGTAGAGTCCAATGATATGGTATGTTGTGTGGAATCTAGTCGATGATATGCTTTAGTGTAGAATTCGATCACATGCTTATTAGTGTAGAATCTAAGGAACTATTAATAGTGTAGATAATCCATATATACTTAATTGCAAGAGTATGTGCGAGGCTATTTATTGATAGATATGTTTTTCTTATTCAGAAATTGGCAAAGAGCCTATCTGTGAGTTATGGTATCGAGCCTGATGAAGAAAGCTCAGCTGGACTACGCCTTACCGCAAGGGGCTCCGTCACGACCTGTACTTAGCGCGTGGACACAGACGGTCGCACACACTTAAACTCGGTTGGGTGGAAGAAATTCCTCGATGGCAAGAATCTTTGTGTTGGACAGGCCATCCTTACTATTAGGAACACCAACTGCCCTGGCTTGAGGATGATGATCGTCTTCGATATCATCTAGAACTACATATGTGTATGTGGCTATATCATCTAGAACTACATATGATGATTGTCATCGATATCATCTAGAACTACATATGATGATCGTCGTCGATATCATCTATAACTACATATGATGATCGTCGTCAATATGACCTTGTACCGCTTGAGGATGCAAGTTGACTATACATGAAATTGTTATCTAGTACTCCCTTCGTTCCAAATTACTCGTCGTGGTTTGAACTAAAACCACGACATAGTAATTTGGAACAGAGGGAGTACTAGTATCTGGTAGTACCTAGTATCTGGAAAATGCATTTTATTGAAACCAAAACGAAATGGGGTAGGAAGCGGGGGAAAATGATGAAAGATATAGTAGTAGCGAGGGGCTAGGAAAGCGCTACAGCTAACTAATAGTAGCGCGTTCGTGAAAAGCGCTACTGATATAGTCAACCGTAGTAGCGCGGGTGCTGACCGCGCTACTACTAACAGTTAGTTGTAGCGTCGTAGTAGTAGCGCGGCTGCCCGCGCTACTGATAGCCTCAAAACCCGCGCTACTACTAGGATTTTCCCTAGTTGTGATCAATTTGCCGCAATCTACTACCTCTTTAAACTATAGTGATATAAAACGACTTATCTTAGAGCATCTACACCCGGACCCCTCAAACCCGCCTCCTACACCGGGCGGGCTGCCCGGTCACTGGTCGGTCACGTTTTTTCGACCCAGACGGCCCCCTCAATCGGCCCTCAAACACCCGGGCTGACCGGCATCCATTATATCCAGCCCAAATATGGGACGGGTATGGGGGCGCCCTGGCGTGCCCGGGCATGCCCGCCATGTCGGCCCCGGCCCACGCTGCCCACCCAACCCCACATAAATTCCTCCCCATCTGCTTGCCGGACTAAACACTAGCCACTTCACTCCACTCCCTCGGCTCCCTCCGCCACCCAAGCTCGGCTCCAGCTCCTTCTGGCCATCTCCGGCATGGCGGGCAGTGGATCCGAATCCTTGACCTCCAGATCCGTCGACCCCGAACTCATCCCACGTGGCCCAGAGAAGCTAAAACCTAGCCACTTCACTCCGCTCCCCTCGGGTTCCCTCTTCCACCCAAGCTCGTCTCCAGCTCCTTCCGGTCGTCTCCGCATGGCTGGCATCGGATCCGAGTCCTTCACCTCCAGATCCGTCGAGCCCGAGCTCATCCCACGTGGCCCTAAGGAGGAGATGGCCGTCCGGCTTGCACTCCGCTGCTCCCGGGAGGAGGCCTGTGCGAGGCAGCGCTCGGACTCCTTCCGTCGGGAATCCATTACGTCCACCCAAATGGCGCATGGATCCGGCGGTAGGCCAGTCGTAGCTGCCTCACCAGAGGCGTGTGGTCCGTCTGGCGTCTAAACGCCCTGGAGGACGCACAACTCTTTCGTTTGTGTGCAGAGCATGGGGACGCACCATGGGCCTCGTCCGATGAGGCCATGGCACGGTGTGCCCGCCGTGTAAGGCACCGGGCATGGGAGACTGCGGCAGCCTTCGTGGCGATGGACGTCGGCAAGGCGGAGTCCAATTCTCCAGCGCCCCATATGGCCCATCAGTCCGGTCGCGGCAACCGCATCGTGGTGGACATTTGCGGCTCATCCCAGGATGAATCCGTCATCGTCCACCGGCACCGTTCGGGTTTCGGGCTCCGATGAGGGAGCATAGGGCATGGGAGACGGCGGCGCCTTGAGTCCCGTGAGCCGTTTCGTTTCCCATGCCCTACTCTACCTTGCCGGAGACCGTACCAACATTCTAAGGAGCGCGGCCAGCCGCCAGACATGGCTACGGTGGAGATGGGCGAGCGGGGAGCGGTACCGGGCGACCTCTGCTTAGATTAGGTTTGACGTTGCATGTAATAATATGGATTTGAGGTTTCTAATTTGAGGTATCCGAATGTGAAATGCATTTTTGAGGCGTGACCGGTCACTATCCTCGGATGCGTCCGAGTGCGTCCGCCGGCGTTTAAGGGGTTGGATTTGCCAAGTTCCGCTGTAGATGCTCTTAGTTTACAGAGGGAGTGTTTATTTAGACTTTCTTCATGCCCAAGGTGCAGCGGGGTCGCGCTGAGGTGAAATCCAAGATATGTATCGACAATAAATTTTGTTCGGAAAACAAGAAAAAGAAACAAAGCCACTCTATTTTTATTTTACTGTGACAAAACAGTGTTACTCCTGCTTGGTGAGCTGATGCATCTAGTAAAAATGGAGTTAATTGCAAAAACCATCGACATTAGAGGCAAGGTAACACGTGTTTACAGATTTGTGCCAAAAATCATTATTTCTGCGCCTAATTATTTTTTCAAGAAAACACTAGTCGGCGGCTTAGACCACTTTGAGCACGATTATGACATATAGGACCCACCTATAAGGGTGACGTGGCATGAAAAATGGATCGCAAATAGACAGAATAGTAGAGACTAAATTGTAGAAGGGCATAAGACGATAAGGTCTTCCTTGCAAAAAAGAGAGGATAAGGTCACTACTGCCTCTTTCTTCTTCTCCCCAGCCGTGCCTCTTCTCCACGACATCGCATTGACCGGCTGGCATGCGAGCTCGGCATGGACGACGGCATGCTGCTTCCCTCCACGATGCCCTGCCTCCTCCTCTTCTTTTCTCCCTCGCTTCGACCTACCCCCCGATCACCCGCCTCGACCTCCCCTTACTGCATTACTGTCGTAGCCTCAGGGAAGGGCCACGAAAGCGTTTGCTCGGTGAGCCATCTTTACCTTGCACTGTTGCATCCCAGAGACTGCCCTCACCTCCTCGCAGCTAGGCATCTCGCCATGAGCCCTCGAAGGAGCACCGGCGGGTGCACCACGCTCGTGATGCGCCTGCCGCTGCCATGCACAGCAGGGGACACCAGGCCATGGACCCCATGCTACAGTCGCCAGGTCGATGCTACACTCCACCAGCTGTTGCAGCCCCAGCTACACGGTGTCTGCCGGCTACGCCACCTTCCTCCCTGGCGGCTTTGACATGCTGGAGGACCTGATTGCTTTTTCCAGGGGTCCTTTTGCAAAAGAAAATTGTATTGGTATGTAATTGGCTTTTTA
Source organism: Aegilops bicornis (assembly GCA_021605145.1). Classification (NCBI taxonomy): domain Eukaryota; kingdom Viridiplantae; phylum Streptophyta; class Magnoliopsida; order Poales; family Poaceae; genus Aegilops; species Aegilops bicornis. The sequence goes on from JAHIAL010000096.1 coordinate 1,355,131, forward strand.
TGCTACATAACTTTTATAATCTGGTCACACATGTCATAATTGTACTCAAAACGGTATAAGTAGTCGACTAGTATTCTTTCCCAAAAAAGGCACGAGTGGTTTTTGGCATAAATATGTAAACATGTGTTTCCTGCAAACCTTGCCTCCAACGTGATGGTTTTTACAATTAACTTCATTTTTATTGGATGTATCACCTCACCAAGCAGGGCATGCATGATCAGGTTTCTGATAGTTGCATGAAACCAGCAGAATTTTCAAATGGCATCGCACAATACTACATCGCACGGTAGTCCATCTCCCAAAAGTTATATCTAGAAGTTCCTATACATGTAGTGGATGTAGGACCCTTTCAACGAAATTGCAGCCGCTGCCTCATGAAATTAAAAATTGAACAACGTTCAAATAGTAGTATTTGAATAGACAACCATGCTAATATCGTGTGCATGCTATTGATGCTTTTATAAAACACCATTTATATCGTGGAGTCACACTTAAGGCCCCATATAGAAACAAATGGTCATTCAGCTCACGGACACATAATGAATATACTCTACCAACCTGTCACATTGGTGTGCATAAGGCTATCCACCTCTCCCCTATACATATACTCATCGATCTTCACTAGTGTAAGTAGGAAGTCATGTCACAAAAGTACAGTATGTGGGAAGCCACAATGTTCATTCATCCACACTGGTATATGAACCCCTTCTTTTTGGACGCAATCCTACATATTAGCACACCAGATAGGTGACACCCACATGCCCAGAAGGGAAGATGAGGACGAAATCAGATAGATGACATGTATGTAGGAATTAGAGACATCAGAAGATTAGAAAGCTGCTTCACATCGGTCTTGCTGATCATGACTCTTGATGTAAGTTGCCTCCTCCACTGCTTGATGACGGCCAGCGTGATCGTGACTGTACATCTGTACAAACCGTGCCACTTTCATTTGGAGCAGATGCGTGCCTTCCCCCATCCAATTCTTCGGTTGATTGCTGGCTCAAGCTTTCGTCCACATTGGAGACTTGCTTATCCAAAAGGAAATAGTCGATGCCAAGGAGGATGGGTGCCCTCAGTGCCCAGAAAATCTGCCGTTGGTTGAAGAGCTAGCACTGGGTTTCGCACTTGTCGCAAGATTCGACAGCATTGTTTCCTCTGCTCTCGGCATGTGCCATCTGCACCCACTAATTGTGTCTCTGGTGGGGATATTGGAATCACATGAACGATGTGGTGTTTTGGGTTCTGTTACTGTCTTTCCCCCTGAGTCTGAAGTTGTGCCCTCGCGATTTAGTTATCTGGTGTGGCTAACTCCCTCGTGAGCAACGTGCTGATGTTGATGCCTCTTGTTGCTTCTGCGGCAGTCTCTAGCTTGTAATGCTTTGCTAGCTATCTTCATTGTAAACCACACATATATTCATCAGAAAATTTCATTCCTAAAAAATATAGAAATATTTTAGACAAAATTTTGTGGATTTCTCATCAGTTATAAGGGATGAAAATGGCTTCCTCACCTACGAGTAGTGTAGCAGCATTTTTCTATACAATTCATGAACTAAAGGTAGCTATAAATCAATGAAAAGAATTGTGGCAGCATGGTTCTTTTTTTTTTGCAGGAATAGTTGCATACATTGCATAGTATCCTGTGTGCTTCGTTAGGTGCAAATTTTAGCAATGAACCATTTTCCACCAATACGTCAGAAAACATTTTCAGGCACGGGTATTATAAACATTGAAAATACTGCTTGTAAGCAAATCCCTCCACATTCACTATTATAACATGTTCTAACTTTTCTCAGAATCACATTTATATAGACCAGGGTTTTGGCTACCCAATCCTAAAAAAGTCACATGGCGCATCGAGTTTTTCGATTAAGGCGGTAACCGACAAGTACCAAGCAGTTACTGGACGAGTTTTTGAATTCGCATAAATTAAGTTAAATTTCATTTAAAATCTAATTTTTGGGATATTTCGCTCCTTAAGGTGATTACTTCTAGGGCACCAAGATCTGCGGTTACTGCCCGGGAACCAAATTTCTCGAGCGGGTTACAAAAACCCTGATATAGACGCATTTAGTGTGTTTGTTCACTCATTTCAATCTCTATCTAGTTTATATTAAAATATCCAACACATCTTATAATTCAGAACAGAGACAGTAGTATACATTAGAGTATTGGGTATCATTGCTGAAAAAGTAGTCCAAACAAAAGGGAAGGAGTAGGCACTGTGGTATAGTTTTCTCCTATGCTTTTGAGCACACACCCATGGATTTGCATCCCCTTTGACGAGCCATGGAAATGAGTTGAGCTTGAGCATGCCATGCTTCCTGTCTTGCTTGGACCAGTTCCTGAAGGGACTACGACGTTGTGTCGAAGGGATCAATGTAGGAGTTATTAAACAGCACGGTGTCCACCATCCACCCACCTTCCCTTGGGCCTCCACTCTACTGCGCTCAATGTCACACCGACGGCTGACCTCTTCTTCGGCAGCAGCGTAAGCCTTGGCGAGGCTAGCATTTTCGATCAGTTTGCCCAGTCTGCAGCGGCTTCGATTGTGTCACGGTCTTCCAATACTCTTGACTGCTATCCGTTGTACTAGCGCACGGACATGGGCTGCTTCGAACTCTTGGCAGTTGTGGAGTTCGCCATCAAGGTGGGTTTTATGTGCACGCGGTAGAGCAAGAGTGCAGGTGAACGGTAGCGGCAGTGCTACGGCGCTGGAGCGAAGACAGGAGCAACACCATGGTGTCATCCATGTTCCAGCGGATGCGATAGTTGCGCATGAACCAAAGGCCGTGGCAAGAGAGCAAGAGGGACGTGCAGGAGTGTGCACCAGAGGCTGCCGTGTACCTTCATGTCCGTTGCTTGCTCCCTAGTAAGAGTGATTGGGTAACCCCGAGTATAAGAGTGAATTAACCTAGAAATAAGTATTTCGCACAGTATATAACCAAGGTTTCCAAACCATGAAGAATTCTTCCAGCAAACAAAATCACTGGTACCTGCACACAAAATACAGAACAAAATTGTCCCCAGAACGTCAACAAGGTTGTCAAGCTTCTTGTCTTACTAGTTACAAAATTAAAATTAAATTGCATGGTATGATAGGAACTGATAGATAGATAAAATTAACAAAATGATACAACAAGAAAAAAGTATTTTTACTAAAGTTTTCAGTATAAGAACATAGACCCCAGGTCCATAAATTCACTAGTGGCATCACTCCAAGAGTATAAGTGTGGTGTGGTTAATGAATTATAGTTGGGCGGCGATTAAATTGCAATATTTATAAGACTATGTTCATTCATGATATAATATTATATAGCATTATGTCTGTGATAAGTAGACCGTTATAAAACCTAATCTACAACTGATACTCCACCCCAACACCGCTATCAGCTACTCCCGTAGGAGTTGTTGGATTTCCTTGAAGACGAATGGTGATGTAGGCATCACATAAACTAAATTGTTTCTATCAAAAGAACCAATCTTTAATCGAACCGGTACGAGTGAACAAGCTAAGAAGAAGGAGCACCTGCACACAAACAAAATAAAATACTTGCGTCCAACTTGATAAGGGTGTGTCAATCCCTTCATCTTGCTAGTTATAAGGTTAAAAGCAAATGGTTGATAGATAATGGTATATTGAAGTGGCAAAATAATGAAAGCAAATGAAAGAGAAATTATGTAGAAGCTGTTGGAAATATGCCCTAGAGGCAATAATAAAGTGGTTATTATTATATTTCCTTAATCATGATAAAAATTTATTGTTCATGCTAAAATTGTATTGACCGGAAACTTAAATACATGTGTGGATACATAAACAAATATTGTGTCCCTAGTGTGCCTCTACTATACTAGTTCGTTGATCAAAAGATGGTTAATGTTTCCTAACCATAGACATGTGTTGTCACTTGATAACGGGATCACATCATTAGGAGAATGATGTGATGGACAAGACCCATCCGTTAGCATAGCATATGATCATTCAGTTTTTGCCACTGCTTTCTTGATGTAAAATACATATTCCTTCGACCATGAAATCATGCAACTCCCGGATACTGGAGGAATACCCTATGTGCTGTCAAACATCACAACATAAATCAGTGATCATAGAGATGCTCTACAGGTATCTCTGAAGGTGATTGTTGAGTTGGCATCGATCAATATTGGGATTTGTCACTCCGTGTGATGGAGAGGTATCTCTGGGCCCTCTCGGTAATACAACATCACAAGAAGCTTGCAAGCAAAGTGACTAAGCAGTTAGTTACAAGATGATGTATTACGGAACGAGTAAAGAGACTTGCCCGTAATGAGATTGGAATAGGTATGGAGATACCGACAATTGAATCTCGGGCAAGTAACAAACCGACAGACAAAGGGAACTACGTATGTTGTCATAAAGGTTTGGCCGTAAAGATCTTCATAGAATATGTAGGAACCAATCTAGCATCCAGGTCCCGCTATTGGTTATTGACTGGAGAGGCGTCTCGGTCATGTCTATATCATTCTCGAACCCGTAGGGTCTTCACGCTTAATGTTCGTTGATGATATAATATTGAGTTGGTGACCGAATGTCGTTCGGAGCCTCGGATGAGATCACAGACATGACGAGGAGCTCCGGAATGGCCCGGTGGTAAAATTGATATATAGGATGATAGTATTTGGTCTCCGAAAAGGTTTTCGAATGCACCGGGTATTTATCAGATCACCGGAAAGGGTTCCGGGAAGGCCACGGGAGTTAATGGGCCGCAACGGGCCAAGGGGAGGGAGCACACCAGTCCGCAAGGGGGCTGGCGCGCTCCATCCTAGCCGCCGGCCCTAGGGGAAGGAAAGAGGAGGGGCTAGCCCCTCCTGCCTTGCTCCTCGTTCAAGGAAAGGAAAGCAGGGGGGCGCCTCCCCTCCTGCCCTTCTCCCATGCACCTAGGAAGGAAGGGGAGGGGTGCCTAGGGCAGGCGCCCTAGGGCTGGCAGCCTCCTCTCTCCCTCCACCTATATATATGTGAGGAGGGGAGGGGGCAACACACACCACGATTCCCAAGCCGTGCGCGGCGCCCCCTCTCCCTCTAGTGGCATAGTACATCCTCCGTCCACGCCCGTTGTGCTTGGCGAAGCCCTGCGGAATAGTTTCACCATCACCGTCACCACACCATCATGCTACTGGAAATCATCTACTTCTTCGCCTCTCTTGCTAGATCAAGGCCCAGTTTTTTTGCCAAAATCTGGGGATTCTCCCAGAATCCGACCCCTACCCACCTTCTCCCAGAATCTTTAAGCCCCATTTTTTTACAATCCTATCTAATTAGACCCTAACTAGATAGGATTGTAAAACAAATGGGGCCCAGAGATTCTGGGAGAAGCTGGGTAGGGTTCGGATTCTGGGAGAATCCCCAGATTCTGGCAAAAGAACTGGGCCCAAGAAGGCGAGGATGTCATCGAGCTGAACGTGTGCTGAATGCGGAGGTGCTGTAGATTCGGAACTTGATCGGGACGGATCATGAAGGTGTACCACTACATCAACGCTTCCGCTTAGCGATCTACAAGGGTATGTAGATGCTCTCCCCCTCTCGTAGCTATGCATCTCCATGGATAGATCTTGCGTGTGCATAGATTTTATTTTTATTTTCCATGCAACGTTCCCCAACAGAAGCAAGTACTAATAGAGAATAGACGCGGGGGGCATAGATTCACTATTGGCATCTCCCTCGAAAGCATGTAATGGCATGGTAGAAAAATTATTGTTGAGCAATTGATAGAAAAGCATCATTCCTAACTATGATCATTCATGGCATAATCTTGAATAGACATTACGTCCCTGATAATTAGACAATTATCCAACTGCATATTAATCCACCCTAAAACCGCTATCAAATTTGCATTTGAAGATATTGATTTTATAAAAACAGAGCAACACAATAAGTAAGATGACATAATGTAAATAGAAAGAAATCTAGCAATAATACTAATACGTGACATGTCCCTATTCTTACTAGCAACAATACAAATACGTGACTTGTCCCTATTCTGTCATTGGGATATATATCACTGTTAGATTAAACCTAGTACTCCCTCATTTTTGTATACAGGGCCACAAACCCATATTACAGGTACCAAGGTAGAAATTAATGTTTACTTAAGCCAATGTTGCAAACTTGTTTTTTCTCCTCGCTCGACGTGTTAATTAATTTGTATTTTTCTCTTCAACGCACAACAAGACAACCCTCTCACTCCTTGTTGGTTGATTAATGTGGTACATGAAAACCAAGCTTCTCTCCCACATGCATGCATGGGATAATAATGTCATCGGTTGCTAGTACGAGACAAACCTCATCAATTTTACCTCGATTGATATTAGTGGCCTTGTACAGTTGCAAATTGTAATTTTGATAGTGGCCTTGTATACAAAAATGGAGGGAGTACTATGCACCACTCCCCCTAATAAACTACCCATCTAGATTGATAAGAGAAGGCAAATAACTCAAAAAACATACATAGCTACCCAATTACACAACAAAGAAACTTTAAAAGGTTCAATAATATTCAATAAAAAATCTAATCATAAATTCACAATTTATCAAATCGCAACAAACACACTATAAAAATTACATCGGAGATGTTAATAGAGTAAAGTAAATTTGTGGTCACTGGAAATAGTGTGCACATTCATTCATAGGTGATTGTTCTATGGTATAATACTAGTGTTTTACTGTTGGCTGGGCACTATAAGTGTCATTGCTTCTAACCTAGCTTTCCATGTCGCATAGGCCACAAGCAACTTTGCAAATAGCACCCTTTTCATGTCCTCTATATACGTACGTTCAACAGTGTGCGTGCAAGGTTATGAGCGTCCGGATGCATATAAAGTGGGATCGGAAGAGATTGGGAAAACTGTGTTAGGTACAAATATGTATGTCCGCATGAACCAGAGGGTACCTAGCACACAACATCCATCTCCTGGGTTGCTGTGCAGCCATGCCTTCTCTAACCTCGTCCTCATAGAATTTTCTACCATGCCCTTCTTTGAGTCGACATAGTTGTATTGATTCATTCAGAGCATCTCCAGCCGTTGGTCCCCCAGGGGGCGCCTAAAATCGCCGCCTGGGGGTGATCCGGCGCAAAATGTAGGTCTGGGGGCGAGTTGGCCCCCAGCCGCCGCCCCCAGGGCCGGCCCCAGGCGTGAAAAAAATTAGACAAACTCGGGCTGAAACACGCCACTTTTCGGCAAACATGGGCTTTTATATTCGCAAATTCGGGCTAAAACACGTCATTACATATAAAAATTAGTCAAAAAAACTTGCTGAAGGCCGAGAAGTCGCCGTCGTCGCCGCCATCGTCGGCCTTCTCCTCCTTGACTCGGGCGCCCCTGCTGGACCCCTCTCCGGCTGGTGGCGGCGTCGGCGGCGCGTCGTCGTCGTTGTCGCTGCCGTCGATGATGACGACGACGCCTTCGTCGCGGCCTCGGCGGCGCTGCGCGAAGCGCTCTAGGGCGCCACGCTGGCGCTCCCTCACCATCTTCAGGGAGTCTTGGCGTGCCCATTCAAGGGCCGTGTCGTCGTCGAGCTCGACCTCGCCGTGCTCCGCCTTCACCGGCGCCAGCAGCCCCGGCTCCGTCTTCACCGGAGCCAGCCCCGGCTCCGTCTTCACTAGCGCGAGACCCGGCTCCGTCTTGACAGCGAAGCGGCGGGAGGAGCCGGCGAGGCGCGCGGCCGCCCTGTTGATGGCGATGCGGCGCTGCGTGGGTGCCGGCGGCGGCGTCTCCGCCAGAGCTCGGCCTGGACGCCGAGTAGCGATGGAGTGCCGGAGGAGTGGGAGGAAGAACGCGACGAGGAAGAGGAGGAGGAGGAGCCGAACCTCCTCGGCTCCCATTGCCCGTCGCGTCGGCGGTGCGTCGGGGTGGCCGTCCTCGTCGGGGGGTACGCCAATGGTGGGTTGTTGCCGCCCTCGAGGTGCGCCAGCACGCCGTCGAGGGTGCGGCCGGGGACGCCCCACCAGAGGTGGCGCCCCTCGCTGTTCTTGGTGCCGCCGACCACCAGCGCCCCGTTGGTGGACGCCACCGTTCTTCTTTGGCGGCGCTTTCAATCGCCGCCCACGCTGCGTTGTTGTCGGCGGTGTCTTTGGGAAGGAGCGCTTGGCGTCGGTGAGAAGCGCCGCGATCTCGACCTCGTCGGCAATCTGATGGCTTGGTAGCGGTGTCGAACAGCGGTGGAATGGGCACTCCCCATTGCCGAGCCTCCACCCGTCGGCCAGCGCGCATGTCCGGCGGCGGGATGTTCGCCTGAACAGAGACAGACTCCTGTTAGCGGAGCGAACGGCGGCAACCGTTAGCTGCCGCCTCGTCTCCGGGAACGCCGGCCATCGGGGAGAGGAGTGGCTGGGGAGGAGAGATCGGCGGGAGGGAGGGCTGGGGTGGCACTCAACGCTGGCGAGCGAGACCATATAGAGCCGAGGGAGGGGAGGCGTCGGCGCGCGTCGGCGCGCCGCCCCCTGACGCGCCGCCCGTGAGAGGAATCAATGGAAAAGCTGAACGGCGGCAGCCTTGCCGTTGATTCCCCGCGGGAAACCGAGGCGTCGGGAAGACGAGGCGGGCGGTGTCGCTGACGCGGCTGCCCCACGATGCGGCTGCCATGCGGCGCTTTCGCTCCAAAAATGATTCGCCCGGCGCCCCCGAGCGCGCCGGGTTGAAGTTAGGTCCGCCCGGCGTAATTTCGGCCCGAGCTGGCAAAAATGGGCCCCTGGGGACGCGACTGGGCCGATTTTTTGGCGCCGGCGGTCGAAAAGTCGCCTGGGGGGCCTTATTGGGGGCACGGCTGGAGATGCTCTCGTAGACAATAAATGGGACTAACTTGAGTTAGTTTAACATGTGTAGAACGCATTCAGGATTTGTTTTAACTAAAGCCTACTAGTCAGCAACCCGTGCATCCGGGCTAGTTTGATATTCAATAACATTTTAATTTTAAAGGTTTTATGACTTTATTGCCAAGTGAGAATATAATTTAGAGTTACCTTTTCTAAAAGATGTAATTGTTTTCTCATTGATATTCGAACAACAACAAAAGAAGTAAAATACATGTCCACGTGTTTTTGCTTTATAGCTTAAAGGAATGAAAATTGTGACAGTATATGCACATGTGCTCTGCCCGGCCAGCGTTACCTTGAAGTGATAGATTCTGGAGTGAACCATATACAAACCAACTTAACTAACTAACCCAGATTTGATACCCGCAAGTGTAAGTTCCTTTTTTTAATTTAACTTCCTTGTCCAAGTTAATTGAGTTGGGAAACTATTTTGCCTGGTATTCATGGTATAGGAGTCTTTTGCCTGATATGTTTTCACTGATTTTTATGCCAAGGACCAGGTTCCAATTTAAGCGCACAAAATTTCAAGAACCATTGAACTTTGTAGTATTTGGTGACATGTATAAGATGAAACCCTTGATCACATGAAAAGGATTACATCACGTAATCTAATCTATGTTATTAGAATTTAAACTTCAACAGTATTCCCAAATGGATGTATCATTCGACACAGTAATAAGAAAATATGATTGGCAATCGACGTGCTAGCTTCCTGTCCATTGTTTTATATCAGTTATTAGTTTTTTATAATAATATCCATTCAGGCCAGATAAGACAAAAGCTGATCACCACGTACATGTAACCTGCTGCAATGATCGATTTCTTCGGACCAAGTAAATAAATATGTTGTCAGTTTTGTCCTCAGCAGCAAATTGAGTTGCAGCAGACAAAGTGATGTACAATCTTAAAAAAGTCGCCAAGTAAATCTATTTGTTACCAGTTTTGCCATCGGCAGCAAATGGAGCTTGCAGCAGACAAAGTCGTATGAGATCTGAAAAATAGAACCAATTATCTATTGCTGAATATAACTTTAATTTGGATCGCTTACAGACAAAAAAAATTGAGAACTGAAAAACAGAAGGAAAGTCACTATTAGCTTATATAATTATTTTTTAATATGGAATAAATCATTTATAGATCAACATAAATTGTAGTCCTTCTGTTTAAGTCTGCTAGTAAAGTGGCAGAGAATGGATCATCTATGACACTTAAACCGTCATGCTTGGCTACCAACTGTTTTCTCAAAAAGGTTAGGACCATAATCTAGAGGCGTGAATCATTAGTTTGAAATAAGAGAGATGGTGCCTAGATACACGAAAGTAGCATCTAATAAGGCTTTCTACTATGCTTGATATCAATGGATCGTGTAAAAAACAATGTATATATATGACTCACGCTAACCTTGTGGCTAGTTGGTCTTATATATCATGCTTGCTGGAGAAGTTGTAGAAGAGGGAAAATATGGTGATGGATTCAACAAAATCTGTGTACCTACATACTTTAACAGAAGTATGATCAGCTTCACACCACTATTATCAGCGGGATGACATAGTGGTCATTTTATAATGTATGATTATACGTGTATCGACTGAAACACAGTGGGTTTTGTTAGGCAACAATTTATCTGACATCTCAGGAACCATCTGATATTTTCTGCCGAGGCCACTGTGATCTCTAACAGGACTCATATCTGTTCACTCTTGGGGTCTGCACAACTAATCTTAGTGTTGGTTACCAACATAGTACATCTGTATAACACCACAGAACATGAACTTGGCATCTACAGCACGCCAAACAAAAACTGTATTGAGATGAAGATATATGCAGATATCTGATATCCTTATGTGGAGCATCATCAAAGTTGTAATATACCTGTTGTGAACTGCAGTAATCAAAATTTTGGTAATAGCCTCATATATGACAGAGAAGTCTTGAGTATGGCACGTGGAAATTATACTCCATGGCATATTAAATGATAGCAAGCATTTGTTTCACCAATTTACTGCAGATAAAAACACGTAAAGGATGGGTGAAGGGAAAATAATGTTGTACGGACTCATATGGAATTGCAAAGAAACCATAAGACATATATGGTGTGAAAGTCATACTGAAAACAAACATTATTTGCTACATCTGGGGATATTTTAGCACTCGTATTTCTAAGCTTGATGGATCCTTCTCAGTTACAAAAAGGCACAATTTTTTCATTTGCTTAGGAATTTTGTTATGAAGGCAAGATAAGTATGCCAACAATATGCACTCTGTACGTTCTCTATAAATTATGTAATGGAACACCGGAAGAATGTTTTGACCAAAGAGAGCCATGAAATACCTTAAAGAATAATAAAGAATGCCAGCAAGTTTCTCTGAAAATATTACACGATGTAACATAGGGAACAATTATCTGTAGTGAAGTGTTCTATACATAAGTTAACACAGCAAAATTTCATTATGACCAGAACGTTTTACTATTTAACATTCTGGGAAAAGCTAATGTCCACATGACACATCAAATACTCTGCACTATCTCACTGTCGAAGGCTATAACATATGTCTCTAATGACTGGCCTATAAAATGGAAAATGTTAGTACTTGGCTGTAGCATGTATTTGCAAAACGGCATGGTACAGAGAATCTTCCCGCACAACGGATTGCTGGCCGGCCGATCCAGAGAGGTCTTCCACAATGCAGGCTACACGCTGGGTGGACTGCCACGAAGGGGGTGGTGCATGAAACATGATGCGTCGAGCATCAGACACATCGAGCGAACATTTGCGTTCGAGCGTTCTCTTATGATCAATAGCAGTTATGCACAGCATTGTAAAACAAACTATTACTAAATCTGAATGTATTTTTATCTTAAATAAATTCTAAAAGTACGTCCCTATATATAACCTATGGGTGTCTTCTTGATGGCTTGGTCTATTGCACGATAAAGCACAGATGGTAAGGTGGGTAGGAGTAAGCAAACAATTAGGTTCTTCAGATCGTATACTCATACAGAAGGTTCCACTAAGCTGGAACATAAAGGAGGTACTGGCAGATAAATTTTATAAATATAAGCATCCATATTTCCACGCCCCATCCAAGCATGTATCTACATATGTAACTTTCCACTAAGCTGGAACATAAAGGCTGTCCAAATCTGAAAGACCAATGTAGCCAAATATGAGAAAAAATTATAGGCGTAGAGGTACACAAATTACCTTCTATGGAGAGGAATATGGCATGCAACCATAGGAGTCTGGGAGGAAACAAATGTCAAGATCTTGGACAGAAAACATTGCAGGGGATGACAACCTAGCAGAGACCAGATGGGAACCGATGGGAGAGATCATGGGGACGTGACACCATAGGCTTTAGGTGAGGCATCAATTGGTGGTGAGTCATGATTGCAACATCAGATCAGGAACACGATGAAGGAGAGAAGTTCGGTTCAGGAGCGGCTGCAACTTACCTTCTCAAGGTCCAACATGCATGGATTGCATCTTAGGGCACAAATATAGAAAGATTGGAGAGGAGGAGGATCCAGGAGAGGGATGGCTTGGTTGGATCGCGGCGTGGACGCATGGGACAGGCGAGGAGGATGAGGAAGAGTTGCGGCGCTAGAAGATAGAGTATGGACTCTTGATGATTCTGTGATGTTTTTTTTTTTATGGGAGAGTAAGGTGGGACAACACGTTTGGACTCTCTTTCATCTTTTTTTTTACGGTAGACTAAGCGTGGGACAACTTGAGAGGACTCTATTTGATCTAACGGCTGCCAATATCTAATTTGGATATCAAACGGATGATAAACCTGCTTTTCAAGGATTAACGTGGCGGCTCTAATGATGCTTCCAATTAGTAAATATAAGATTGTTGCGGCCAGTAATTTTCTAGCCGGTTAGAACACTCTGGTTGGCCAGAGGACATAGACCACAAAGCAGGTCCGTTCCAGAAAATAAACTATCCTCATCTTCCATGCAATGATAATAAATTAAAAAACACATAGCCAAGCTATAGAATTGTCGCAAACTAGCCTTTTTTAATTGAAAATCAACACGTTAGCATATAAAGGAATTGTATCAAACTATGCCATTGTTTGCTGGATACTATATCTCTAAAGAACGTCACACAAATTGCCCTTTGTAGCTTGCACGGTAAGCCGGCTGGCTCCATCAACTATTTGTGTTGTCTAGCATGTCAGGAGGACGCTTATCATTCACCCTTGGTGCCGTCGGTAGTCGGAGTCTTTTCATCTCAATTTGTTTGCCGCGTCGACACAAGTCATAGGAAGGTAACAACACAAAGTCAGAACCTGCAGTAGCAGACGCTGCAGCAAATGATGTTATGCTGAGCAAGGTTTGACTTGACTGACCCTTCTCAAGTATGTCCACCAGTTGACTGAATCGTAGCTTACAACTTGATACACACTCAAAAAAACTCGATACACGTCTCGAAAAAGTACCACGACAGATAAGGTTTTGAAATCAGCGTTGCGGGAAAAGGAACTGAATCTGAATCTAGAAAATTTGTTCGCCGGAGGTAAAAGCTGTTACTATTTTGTTTTCTAAAGTACATTCAAGGATGCAAACTAGTACTACCTGATAACAATCCCCACTAAAAAAGGGTAAAATCACTGCCAAATCTGAACTAGTGCATACTCGTGCTCCATGCTGCTACTTACTCTAGTACTATGTACAAATTATTTGGAGTCACTAAGGACTTTCCACTACAAGGATTCAACGTGGAGGGCCATACCAGACCTCACAAAAATTGAGGATTCGAAGGCCACCTATATCCTTGTGATGAAAAACCATGTCCCAGTTGACGAGTCAGTGGCCATCACATGCGTGATCATCGTTGTCTACTTTACAAATCATCTTCTTAATCTTCTTATTGACAAATTTCAGAGGATGAAGAAGCAAAGGTTTTATAAGTACCAATCACTAGAACCAAGATTTAGCGAGAATAGTTCTTCTAGCACAAGTAAAATTCTTCCTTCCATCCTCTGAGCTTCCAGCCCACACTATTAGTAAGGGGCTAGAAGTCAAAGTTGATGGGCTACCTAAAGTGCACTGACAACCCTAGTAATAGTAAGCATCCCACCTTCACATGGAAAGGTGGAATCCATGTAAATCACCTATTTGGCATCTTATCAAGAATTTGTTTCTTTTCTTTCCAGCTTGGTAAGCAACCACCATCAAAGCACTTTCTTAATATTTTGGCAATTGTAAGAATCTCATGAACGTCCGCATTAGAAAACATTTCTGTGTCACCCGCATAAAGAGAGAGCATGAAGAAAAAGTATATTTTCTATGATAGGCTTTACAATCCATACTTCCTTCCCGCAGAATCAACTTTTCCAAGGGGCAGTAGCAAGGATGAACAACATGATGAAGACCTCAATCCTTGTCAAACGACATGCCAGATCACCATTCTGGAGTACCTCGGAAGTGATCATGGTGAAGAGAAAACATAGCTAGTTCATGTATGTTTGACCACAGCTGAAAGTGGCAAGCACCTCTAGCAACAAAGTCTAGTTAACCATGTAAAATGTTTTTGATGTTTAATTTGATGAATATCCTGAAATGACCTTCGGTGGAAGTCATGGAAGGGGTGCTGACACAATGTCCTAGTGGGCCGGAGATTTCTTCATGGCCAATAGCTAGGTTATTTCTGTTGCAAAGCTATGGAACAACCTAATTTGCTTAAACTTATCCGCATTTTAGTGAACCAAGATGATGTTTGATGAGTTTAGCAAAGCCCAAATATGATGACGTAATTCATCGATCTTGTGAATGGAGTGTAGGCACCTCCTTTGATGACATCACAACATACTCTGAAGAACAATGTAACGAATCTTTCTAGCCCCGAGGCCTTCACCAAAGGGATAGGAAGAAAAAATTAGAGACTTCCATTACATCCTAGTTGAAGTTGGCCTCTGGAGTTGTAATGTACGAGGGTATTTAGTCTTTTAATGAGATATGTTGGCATTTGAAAGTTGTTCAACATCTAAATGAAGTTTGGCATCCAATAACCATAATATTGGAAAAAAAGAAAGCGATAGATTGACAATGGAGTTCAAATAGGCAAGCCGGCATAACATCCATCTGCAGAATCGCACTTGCATTTTACAATGAAAGAAGCTCTACAGAAAGAAAAGGAAAAATAAATAATAGTGCACCAACCTTCACATGTGTAAATTACACTTCTTCGATATATAACTACATCTCCATAGAGTCGATTGCAAGGTTCGATTGTTTTTAGTCCACACATCAATAGTCACACCACCATTCATTTGCATGCCGAAGGTGACAAAAACTTGAGTAGGAAAAAAGGCATGTAAAAGAATAACCAAAAGAGCACAACAACTTAGGAATTAGAGGCATCAGAAGAAAATTAATTCTTACTCAGTAATTCTAATGGCCTTCCAGGTAGCGCATGTCTCTACGGAATTCACCAGAAATGGATCCTGTCTACTGTGATCACACTGGAGTTTTTGAAAGCACTGCTGCTAACCTCTCGTGTTCTCGTGTATGCATCGAATTATTGGGCTCCATGTAGCACTAGTACTTTGCCACTTTGAATGTCTCAAGGGCTCGAGCGTCTCTAGGCAGTAGTAGTGCTTTGGATAGATCTTGGAATGTCCCACTAGCTTGCTAGGATGATGGCCAGACTTGCACGGACTTCTTCTTCTTAATTTAATGTGTATATTGCTCGAAAATACAAAGGTGAACATAGCTGCGCACGCACCACGTGAACAGTAAAATCATAAAAAAATACTATAAAAATAAAAAATTCCGAAATTTCGCGGTATGAAACTTGGTCAACCATTCTACTCACGTGTGAAGTTTCATGATGTATTGACACCCATGGTATTCTTAGTGAAAAAAAATACAAATGCGACCCTACTATTCATTAAACAATGTTTTTTAATATAGCTTCGATTTTGTCATTTTTCCCCAGATTACCACGGATGTGATTTCTACATGAAACTTCATAGGCGAGTATACCTGTTGACTATGTATATTAGAAAAATAAATTCAGATTTTTATTTACTTTTTCAATATTTTTTTGAATTACTATTCATAAAGGGTGCACGCGCACCCATGTTCACCAAATCCGCGTCCGGCAGTAATTAACTCAATCAACATAGCAACCAGTAGTACGCACTTGTATGAACAATAGTGTTTAACTCGACGGAAACAGAACCTTTACATACATGTACTCGTCTTAACCACTGCTGACGCGCTCCAACTAATCATCAATTAACTACATGAAAAAAAAATCAGGATCACACGAGGCGATCAAAGGAGGCGACGAGGTTCCCCTTACTTGGCGCCGCTCTGTGGCGCCGCCGGTTCCCTCTCTCTCCGTTGGCGCTCCGTGCGGAGGGAGAGGAACCTCGGTCTATCCGCTAGGTGGGTGTGTGGTAGGGTTAGGGTTGAGGGTGACGCCGCCGAGGCCATTGCGGTGGTGTCGCGTTGGAATAAGTTTCTTCCGCTCCGTTGGCGGTCGGGGCGAGGCTTTTGCCTTCGTCTAGGAGCCGCGGGTGGGGATCCCCAGATCTTGTCAAGGTCGCGGGCTATGGTGGCCGGAGGTCCATCGATCATCGCCGTTTGGGTCATCACATGGGCGATGGATGCGGGGAGGCGAAGACCCTTCTTCTTCCTTGTCGGTATGATTTGTTGTTGTTGTTCTTCTTCTTCCTCTGCGCTGATCTTTGGAGGAAGATCCTGCTTTCGGGCGGATGGCGGCCATGATCTTGGACCGGTCGGATGACTCGAGTTCTCTTCCTTTCGGAAAGGACACTTTTCGCGGTACTCAAAGCCAAAGATGGTGACAGCTGTTGCACGTGTGTTGGATTGATGTCCATGCTCTCTCACCGCTGGTGTCAAGAAAGGAGGAAGCAGCGTGGCGGCAATTGTATCATGGTCGAAGATGATGACCTGCTTGCGCCTGGTTGTGATCCTTTTGCTGCAGGGGTCTTCTCACAAGATTCAGGGATGATGACACAGGCTCCGGAGATCTTCTTGTGTTATGATTGTCTTAGGGTACACTAGGTGTCCATTGTCCTTTGTGTTTGCGTTTCAGTGTGCTTGTAAGGGTCAACTACTTTGTACTGTTTCGTGATTTGAATGCAAAAAATTAGTAACACTTTCGTGGTAGAGTTTGAGAAAACCACATGTTTTGTAAATTTCTCAAAATACTATCACAATATTTGGTTGGTGGTTTAAAAAACTCCAGTTGTTCACTCGGTTAAAATTAAGAACAGCTGATCCTAAAAAAAAGGAAGGACAATTATGACATATTGAGCCCAGTCCTCAGGCCACGTGGTATGGTACGGTAAATAAAGTCAACACGATAAGTTGGACCATCCAGCGCCCCGTCTCGTCCCCATCTCCGCCCCCTGCTTGGTCGTGCGCCGTCGCGCTCGAGCCAATCTCCGGCGAGACTGTGAGGTGGCAGTCGGAGGGGCCCGGCGATGGTTGCTGGGCGGCCAGGGCGTGGCCGACGAGCTGGTGGTCACCCTGGGTAAGCTCGGCCCGATGCAGAGGAGAGCCATGGCGGCTGGCGGCGGGGGCGGCTGTATAGGGCGGGGCCCTGAAGGCGACGCCGCACGAGCAGGCGCCTTCCTCACGGACCTCCTGCTTCCTCCCGGGAGTCCCTCTGCGCGCCGCCACCTTCAAGCACGGCCGCCGTTCGCCTCCGCACGGTGAGCTCCCCGCACCGCGCCGCGCAGCAGTAGCTAGCTCCCGCACCGCCGCGTCGTGCCCGTCGCTCCTCTCTCCGCCGCTACCCCGCCCGACCGCCGGCCGACGAGCCTCCCTGCACCGCCCTGCTCCGCGTGTGGTATGTTGGTGCCAGCCCGGCGGATCCGATCCGTATGGAGTTCAGATATTAGCAAAATGATGTCGATCTCGATTGATTTGTGACGCGATGCAAGTAACGCGGCGATGGTTCAGATATTGGTTTTTGGCCATGAATTGATTACAGGAATTTGTTGTGGGGGATTTGGCCATGTCTGCCGCGGGAACTAAAAAACAGAGAGCGCAGAATAGATTACAGGGGATTTGGTGCGAGATCACATTCAATAGATAGTTTCTGGAGCTTAGATGAACCACTCGGGTATTCAAACAGACAGTAGACACCCAAATCCATGACCTCAAACAACACACCATTTCATTTGTTCAATCTTAGTTACAGGACACACCCGTACACACCATTACATATGCTCAATCTTAGTTACAAGGCACAAATTTATAATAAGTAGCAGGGCACACACTCAGTCAGTCAACATACATAGATACAGAATATATATGTCCACACGTGCACTGTGGACAGAAACACACAACAACAAGCCAAATAGCACACACAAACCACACCATGGGATGGGACTGGAGTTGATGATGAATGGATATGATAGGAACGGCACCTCTGGCATCAATCCTGGCTCTTCCAGCAGGATGGGAATCTTATGACCTTGCCCATTTCTTCTATGTTTCCCATTTCTAGGTATTGGTTTTCTGGTTGGTTGTGCATAAGCTTGGGTTTGTTCTTGTGTTTGTTAATTGCTTCTTTCAACTCATCAGGGATCAAATCGCCATTGAACTCGAGCTCCTTCAATTTTGGAAGGTTGACAATGCCGAGGAGACTCTCCATAGTGCCCGTTGTGAAGGACCAGATGATTTTCTCCAGCTTGGGAGCAGATCCGCTGGCAAACTCTATCTTGGTGATAGATGAACCGTCGACAATAAGAAGGTTGAGCCTTGGGAACTCATCTTTGTTGAACAAAATCTCGTTTTCAACACAAGCGTTCTCCTTCAGCACTAGGCAGCGCATATACTGTATCTTGGCAAACATTTTTAGATCATCTTTGCTCAGTTTGGTACCACAAAGAGTCACCTTGGAAACTTTCTCGGCCTTGTCAAATAATGAAAGCTTATTGTTGTTGTTCAACTCGACTTCCTTCAGTTCTGGAAGGTCTTGACTCCAGAAAGAGATTGTATGATATCAGTGGAGCATAAAATGATCTTCTCGAGCTTAAGGGCTGCTCCACCTTCAAACAAGATGTCAGTCATGTTGGAGCCCTCAACAAGAAAGCACTTGAGATTTTTGAATTCGTCCTTCTTGAAGGTGAGCTTGCCATCGGTGTATGCTTTGTCCTGGAGCCTGAGACAAACAATATTGGGAAGCTCGTTGAGGACCTTCAGATCATCCTGCTTCAGTCGGGTTCCAGTTAGAGTTATCTTCGCAAGTTGGAAGTCGTCACTATGTTTGATCAGCAGTTGAAGAAGTTTCCCCTTTTTTGTGGTTCCAGTAATGCTTAGGCTCTCAAGAAGAAGCTTGGGAGGTTTTTTATAATAATTGAGAACAATATCTGAAAAATCTTCGTTGGAAGGATCTTGCTCAGTCATGGGAAGAGTGATTGACAAAGACTTTAGGCACTCATGCAGGTCACTGATAGCTCGAAGCAAATTCCTAATGAGTTTGTCATTGTCTTCAATAACCACACCAAGCTTCCTCAGCTGCCATAGCTTTCCAATATCTTTCAAAACTTGATGATTCCGTGCCTTGACATTGGACAATACCTCCATGTTTAACATTTTTCCGATCTTGTCAGGAACATAAGATATTTCAGTACTGCCTGCCCTTGAGTTCAGCACAGCGTGTCCAGCCAGCAAACGCTTCAACTTCAGGAGTAGGACATTTACTGTTGCAGACTCAGGCACATGGGTGTCCCGGATATCCAATACTTCCAGCTCACGGAGGTTGTTGATTTCACTCGGCAGCTGTTTAACATCTGTTCCTCTTAGACTCAGATACTTGAGCAGTAACATCGTCCTGCAGATGTCCTTGAGGTACCGTTGGTTCTTACCACCAAAGCATTTACAGCCTTCTAGATCTAGCACCTTGATAATGGATACTCGAAATGATTCTTCATAGAGCTTTTCAAAGAATCTGTTGATTTTATCAGAGCGACGGATTCGGAGATTGTTGAAAATAGAGAAGTGGCGAGCCAAGTAATGTGACAGGCGTGTTTCTACAATGCGCTGTTTTCTGGCGATCTTGGTTATGAATCCATGAACTACATCACCTATCACACAGCTCTTCACCTGTCCTGTAGCACCAATATCAGCAGGATAAACAAGCCACCGGTTAATGAGCGCCTCAAAACATCGATTGGCATGCCGAACTGAACTGGCCCAGTCTTGCTTGGTTATCAACCCTTCTACAACCCACCGTGCTATCAAGGTTGACCGCCTGATGTGTTGTCTTCGAGGGAAAATTGCGAGGTATAGCAAGCAGGACCTATATTCCTTAGGCAGGTCACTATAAGAGAACATGAACATCTTCTTAGCAATGATATTGTTGTCCAATGAGTTGTGTGCAGATGTGTGTGAAGCTTGAGGTACCGGCAGCAGGGCTTTGTGCAACTTGCTTAGCTCTTCATTGCTCCTCTTGGGGTTGGCGTGCAAAGCATGAATGAAGATCTTCATGCAGAATTCATGTTGCTTACACTTGTCCAAGATGTCAAGATAAATCTTCGGGTTATCTTCAAGCATGTGGTTTTTTGTAAGCTCAAGTGCAGTATCACGGTAGAGGCCAAGAAGACAACAGTCTATAGGCTCCCGCACTGGCCAGCAATATTCTTTGGCTCGTGCTATGTTATCTTTGAATGTCAACATCAATGCACCAGCTATGCGACCAAACATGCTGAAAGCATTTTTGGTCTCCTCCCATCTGGATACCCAGTCAGCATCGAGTTTGAGGATAACCAGGATCTTGTCATCTTGTCTCGTCAAACAACCTTCAATTTTGTCCATGATTCCTTTGATCTGGAGCTGGTCTTGCATCGTGCACTCGATTTCCTGAATCTTTGCTATGGTTTCTTCAATTAGAGCATCGGGGATACAATGCTGACTTTGTATACCATCAGCACCTGGTTTGTGCACGGATTTCTCCTGAAGGACCTTGCGGATCATTTCTTTGATTTGATCCTCGACCAATATAATGGTGCTAGTGGCGCTGACGGCGGTGGCTTGCTCCTGGATCTGCGGGTTCTTCTTGGTGGTCACCGGGGGGAACACCTCCCTTAGGATCTGTTCATAATGGGCTTCATTGAGACGAATTGCCTCTGTGCCTGCATCTTCTTCCATATGCCCTTTAAGCTTCTCGGCTGTTCTCTTGATGATATATTTGTGCGTGAATGTGTCTTCCTTCCATTCCTGGTCTTGGTTGGTAGTAAGCTCACCTTCAATAGGCTTGTGCTTGAGCTGCCGCAGCGCTCGAAGGAGTACCAATAAGGGTTCATCTTTAACAGATTCTGGCAGACCCAGCGGGTCTTCATCCATTTGTTGTAGGTTGATCTGCGGCTGTCCGCCCTTCATTCCTTTCATTTTGTCCTTGATTTCAGAAAACTTCTTGTCCACCTTCATTGCTTGGATTTGTTGTGTGATATTATTGAGCAGCTCATATTTTTTTGAGCGAATATCAATTCTTATTTTTTCAGCCTCCTCTTCACTGACTTGACCTTCCTGTTGCTGGGGCTGTGGTTCGACAGATTGAAGCTTCCGCAGGATGTAGTACAGAATGTCCCGAGTTCGAAGGGCTCGGGAAAGGATGTGCACTGCTGGGATGTCGACCATGACACTGCGCCAGTGGGGACAAGTTTCTTTCCACATTGCCGAAGCTTCCTTCGCAATAGCCAGGGTTTCCTCCTTATCCGGTGCCACAACGGCGACCGATGGTATGGGCTCCCCCTCAGCAGTGCGGCCTTGTGCGACATCCTTTATCCATTCTGCTAGCTTCACCGTAATGTTCTCCTCCGGCGTACGAGGCTGGTAAAATGTCCCTCTTACACCAGAAAGGTTAGTCGTTGCCACTGCTAGCATGAGTTGATCGTTGCTCTTTTCTTTTTCATCTCCGGAACTAGCGGATGATGCAGACGCTTGCTCATCCGCTATAGGCGACAGTGCCTCTGCCGCCTCCTTCACCGGCACCTCAACGCCGTACCTGTAACATGCCAGAAATAATTAATTAGAAGAAGTTCAACCATGTAGCTAGAATAACAGATGAAGAAAATTACTTCTGTAATTGCAATATATATAAGCCAGATGGAAATTCCAAGACCTTTGATAGGTTTATCTCATCAGAACAGTGAAACTGCTGTGGTGGTTTATTTAGGTAAGACTCTGGACGAGGGGGGAATGGACTTGATGTTTTGACAATGTTTTGGCAACGTTCATGTATATACACCTTAAAGCAAATTATATTCAAAATTATATTATGTGACAAAATAGTTGCTCGGTAGCTAACTACTCCCTCCGTCTGCGAATAAGTGTACATCTAGCTTTTGTTCTATGTCAAAGTTCTAAAATTTTGACCAACTTTATAGAAAATAGTAGTAACATATATGACATCAAATTGATATATAATCGAAGGAAATGTATTAAAACCATCCGGTGCGTCAAGCGATCGCCACGCGTCACTGTGTGGGTGCACGAACCGCTCAATCTCCCGATAAAGGCATTTTCATTCGCGCGCGAATTGCGTCGGTCTGCTATCGATGTGATCCATGCCGACTGCTCCACCCGGGCCCACTGCCAGAAGTCCTATTTTTCTATTTCATTCGGCTATATGGTTGAAATACAGTCAAATCGTATACACTTTATTTCTACCTAAGCCTACTTCACGCGTGACTACAGAATACTGCCCCCCTCTCACTGTTATCTCCGAGGCCAGATCCAATCGGCCCG
The DNA here is from genome assembly GCA_021605145.1 of Aegilops bicornis. Classification (NCBI taxonomy): domain Eukaryota; kingdom Viridiplantae; phylum Streptophyta; class Magnoliopsida; order Poales; family Poaceae; genus Aegilops; species Aegilops bicornis. Next base: position 1,377,727 of record JAHIAL010000096.1, read on the forward strand.
CCCCACCCACCCCCTCCACAGTCGACCGGCCACCGTCGCGATTTGGAGGCCGCCGACCAGATCTTCCTCCCAACCATGACCTGGGTTGTGCGGCTCCCGGCTTTACAACCACGCGGCTACTGGCGTGCTGGCCGTCGAGCGAGCCCCACCATGGCGATGACCACCATCTTCTCCTTCCTGTCCTCCGGCCAGATCCACCCGGTGCCCCTCCGATGAGCTTCACGGCCATATCCACCCCAAGCAGTCGTTGCGAGCTTGCAAATTTAGGTGCCCTTTGTTATGGCCGGCGTTTCATATAGCCAGCGGAGGCCCAATGCCATGTCTAGTTAGGGGCTTAGCCCAACTTATCTTTATTATTATTAGCACTTCGAGGATTATATACACACTTGTAAGGCCACCTTTTGGATTAAGCAATAAGTCATAACTATTGCCCGGCTCCCTCAGGAGCCGGAACCCTAAAACCCTAGCCTCTCCTGCCTCCGCCTCATCTCGTCGCGCGGCCACGGCGCTAAGTTGCCGTCGCCCGCGCCCACTTCCTCGCCATCCTCCCTTCCATCCCTACAACCTAAGGGCTAGACCTAGTAGGATCCCAACTCCTATCAATCTGGTATCAGCTGTCTCAGGATCGATCATGTCTGCACCTCTTCCCATCACCACACTTCCGCCATCGCCAACCACCACCACGCCGCCGGTCACCTCCGCGGCGGGGGCGCCGTCCTTGTCAGGGCCGGTATATTCCACCGCCTGGATGCCGCCGCTCGCCTCCCCCGCCGTCTACACCCCAAAGGAGATGATGGCTGCCCTTCGGGACCTCACCTAGGCGGTCGCGGGCATCCGCACCTTCCTCGCCAGCCCCTACGGGTAGCAGCCGGCGGAGCCCTTCGCCACTGTGTTGCCGCCGCCACAGTTGCCGCCGTGGCAGTCGCACCCCTCGGCGAACCCCTTCACTCCCGTCGCGCAATAGCCGCCGTGGCAGCCGCCGCCCTCGGCGCCTCCACCATACAGCCGCAGCAACAGCCCCATGTCGCGCCCACTGTGGCGCTACCGCACCAGCACTTGCAGCCGCCACCGTCCGCGACCCAGGGTGCCCAAACGACGGCGTCGGGGGTGTCCATGCACCAGGTCCGGTTTCCCTCATCGCCATCACCACTACCGTCCTGGCTTGCGGGGTCCCTCGAGCCAGTCTACACAACAGCATCCGGACAGCCACACGTGTCGTCCCCACCGGTGCCTTCCTCCGCCATCCAGTTCGGCGGGCCCTCGGGATCCGTCGACCCCTACAGCAGCGTCAACGGCCCCCTGTTCCAGGGTGGGCTGCTGATGCCCACCTAGTCGGCTCTGTCGTCCTCGTTGCTTCGCACCGATGAGGTGTACCCCTCCGCCGTCCATGGCCAGACACCGCCGCGTTTTTCCAAGCTCGTGTTCGCCACCTACGACGGCACAGTGGACCCCTGGTCGCTCAATCGGTCGACCAGGTTTTTCGAAACGACGCCTTCGCGTCAGACCGCACCTGGATCGCCTCCTACCACCTTCGTGGCGCCGCACGGACATGGTATTACGCCCTCGAGCAGGACGAGGGCGGCATGCCTCTGTCGGAGCGTTTCCGCGAGCTTTGCCTCTTACGCTTCGGGCCACCGATACGCGGGAGCCGACTGGCAGAGCTTGGGCGCCTACCCTTCACCTCTACGGTGTAGGACTTTGCCGACCGCTTCCATGCCCTGGCGTGTCACGCGCCCGGCGTCACGGCTCGCCAGCAGGCCGAGCTCTTTGTTGGCGATCTGCCGGATCACATCCGCGTGGACGTGGAGATGCAGGGTCCATAGGACCTCCAAACGGCCATGTACTATGCCTTTGAACGGCGCGCGGTGGCCATGCAGCAGGCGACAACGTCCCGGGGCGCTCGACAGCCCGCTTGGCCGCCACCGACGCCACCAGCGGCGGGCCGTCTGCCCAGCCCCATAGCCCGCGCTTCTTCCGTCGGCTCACCGCGGCGAACAGCTCGGCGCCGCCGTCGAGCTGTACTGTGCTACAACTGTGACGAGCCCTACGTCCCGGGCCACGTTTGCACGCGCCTGTTCTACTTGGGAGGCTGCGGACTACATTGAGGAGGACGCCGCCGTCACCGGGCTGGGCGACTCGGCCCTTCCGTTGGCCGACCATATTCCGCCAGGGCTGGCCCAGGAAAACGCCCTCGTCGTCTCCCTCCATGCTCTCGCGGGCATCCCGACAGAGAAGACTATGCTGCTGCCGGTGACGATCCACGGCAAACGGTTCCTCGCACTCCTGGATACGGGCTCCACCCATAACTTCCTGCCCGGAGCCATCATGCGCTGCCTGGTGCTGCAGCCGACCGGCGAGGAGCAGCTATGCGTTATTGTGGCCAACGGTGACCGTCTCCAGTGCCGGGGTATCGCTCGACATGTCCCCATCATCATCGGTGCCGAGCACTTCACCGTCACCTGCATCGGCATTGACTTGGGCTGCTTCGACTTCATCCTCGGCATCGACTTCTTGCGGACTCTGTGTCCCATTCTCTGGGTCTTCAATGCCATGACGATGATCTTCTGGCACCTAGATCGCCGCATTCGGTGGGAGGGCGTTGGCGGCGCCTCCCGGCGACCCCTCAGCCCTAGTTGACGGCGGCTGCCATCGACACTGAGCATCCCCTGTTGGCTAGCCTGTTGTAGCAGCACAGCGACCTCTTCGACGAGCCATAGGGCCTGCCACCGGTCCGGCCCTACGACGACCGCATCCACCTGCCGTCGGACACCGCTTCCATCGCTGTGCGGCCATACCGCTATCCCTAGCTGCAGAAGGACAAGCTGTTGCGGCAGTGCGTGGTCATGCTTGCCCTGGGCATCATCCGGATCTCGACCTCGCCGTTCTCAGCGCCGGTTCTCCTAGTCCGCAAGGCGAACGACACGTGGCGCTTCTGCATGGACTATCGTGCTCTTAACGCCAAGACGCTCAAGGACAAGTCTCCCATTCCGGTCGTGGACGAGCTACACTTCTTCACCAAGCTTGACCTACGTTCGGGATATCACCAGGTGCGTATGCACCCGGATGATGTCACGAAGACGGCCTTCCGCACTCATCACGGCCACTCCGAGTTCTTGGTGATGCCCTTTGGCCTCTCCAATGCGCCGGCGACCTTCCAGGCTTTGATGGCTTTGATGAACGATGTCCTCTGCCCCTACTTGTGCCAGTTTGTGCTTTTTTTCTTTGATGACATTATTATCTACGGTTCATCCTGGGTGGAGCATCTACAACACGTGGCCATTATCTTCAATGAGCTTCGGGCGCACCATCTGCACCTCAAGCGCTCAAAGTGCTCATTCGGCACGACATCGGTCACCTACCTCAGCCACGTCATCTCGGCGGAGGGCGTCGGTATGGATGCGGACAAGGTGGCGGCTGTCGCGGCGTGGCCAATGCCGCAATCACTACGGGCCCTCCGCGGTTTCCTCGGCCCCGCGGGCTACTACCGGATGTTCATCCGGGAGTTTGGCCTCATCGCGGATCCCCTCACGCACCTGCTCCGCCGCGACGCCTTCTCTTGGGATACTAAGGCGACCGAGGCGTTCGCGACCCTCAAGCAGGCGCTCACGACGGGGCCAATCCTCCAGGTGCCGGACTTCGACAAGCTCTTCGTGGTGGACTGTGACGCCTCGGGCGTGGGGTTTGGCGCCGTCCTACATCAAGGTGATAGGCCACTTGCGTTCTTTGGCAGGCCCTTCGCATCGCGCCACCACAAGCTCGCGGCCTACGAACGGGAGCTCATCGGCTTGGTGCAGGCGGTGCGCCACTAGAGGCCATATTTTTGGAGGCGGCCGTTCTGTATTCGTACGGATCACTACAGCCTCAAGTTCTTGTTGGACCAGGGCCTCTTCACCGTGCCGCAGCATCAGTGGATCAGCAAGCTTTTTGGCTTCGACTTCACCGTCGAGTACCGTCCGGGCCGCCTCAACACCGTGGCCGACGCATTGTCTCGTCGCGACGCCGACCACGACACCGACACCGACGGCGCCGCGGGCGCAGCCCTCTGCATCCGCTCCGGACGACATTCGCCGGGCCACTACGAGCGTTGACTACATCCGCTCCGCCTAATCTCATGCAGCAAAGCAGCGTCTACTAATTCTTCTTCCCACGCGCGTTGACTACTTATTTTTTAATCTCGTCGGCATGTCTCCACCCTCTACTCCGGCACTCCGTCCACGCCGTGTGCCGCACACCCCTCCGTGGATCCGCCAACCACTCCCTCGCCCAAGCTGACGTGCACTGCATGGACTACACGAGACCACCACTGCTACCAACCACGCTGCAGCGCTTTTGAGTGGAGGAAAACCATTGTAACGAGCGCGGCGACTCCGCTGTGAGCCGACGGTCGGCATTGCTGACGAGGGGGTGATGGCCGGAGCTGAGATGTCGCAGCAGACGCTGCTGCAAACAAGGGGGTCTTGCAACCAGGGGCTCGCCCAGTTTCGCAGCATCACTTGTGCTGCAAGGAGTCGCCGGTGCTACCATGGAGCATCCGAGGGTGCGGTTCGCTATGATGGGGCATCATTAGGGCGGCCGAAACATCGCCGTTGCTGCAATGAAGCTTTGCGGAACATCACCTGTGATTGTATGGAGCATCGTCGGGTCGTCGTAGCATCAACGGTGCTGTGATGAGCATCGTAGGGTCGTCGGAACATCATCGTTGCTACAGTGGAGCTTTGTGGAGTATCACCGGTGCTGTTATGGAGCGTCGTCGGAGCATCACCACTGCTATGATGAGCATCGTCGGGGCTGCCGGAACATGGCCGTTGCTACAATGGAGCACGTCAGTGCTGCGATGGAGCATCGCCGGGCCGCCGGAGTATCGTCGGGTCATCCGAGCATCACCGGTGCTACGATGAGCATCGTCGGGGCCACCAGAATATCGCCGTTGCTACATGGAGCGCGTCGGTTCTGTGATGGAGCATCACCGGCCCACCGGAACATCCTCAGTGGCGCGATGAAGCAATCGTCGGACCGCCGGAACATGGACGGCGCTGCGAACATGGACGGCGCGACGAACATCCTCAGTGGCTGATATATGGCAAGCTCGCCAGCCATTTTGCTGTAAGGTGCCACCGACATGGCTGCTGCCACCTGAGGGGTCACACTTGGTGCTGTAAGCCGATAGCTGCTGCTTTCATTTGAGTGCGCGTGCGGCGATATTGCGTTGGTGGCAGGAGCTGCGGGAGACATGTGCAAGTTGGGATTTAAGTCATGCCGTGGTCCACTCATCGGGGAATCCAGCGGCCCAGATTGCACCGTATTAGCGGTAATCAACGACCGGTAAGGCGGCTTATTTAACCAGGACATCATCCGGATGACGCCTAGCAGGCGCCATTATCAAAGTACATTTCCAAATGAATTTAGTGATACTAATTTAATGCCATAAATGCTTTTACTTTTTCTTAGAAAGGTGATTAAAGTTTTAGAACTTTAACTTAAAAAAAAAGCTAGATGTACACTTATTCACGGACGGAGGAAGTAGCTATAATAGTCAGTTTCAGCCGAGAGTTTGTCATTTCATTTATCAGTAGGTATTCATCTCAATGCTGCCAGTTGCATAGCCATATACACTAGTAGCATATGATTCCTCCCCTCTATGTATTAGTTCTTACTAGTAACTGTAAACTTAGTAGTAATTGTTCATTATATTATCGGAGGCTCACATTTAATTGTACTCCCTCCGTTTTTTTACTCCACATATTAGTTTTAACTGAAGTCAAACTTTACAAAGTTTGACCAAATATTTATATAAAAAATATAACCCTTTACCATGACAAATCTATATGATGTGAAAGTACGTTCAATAATAAATCTAATGATATTGATTTGTTATTATATATGTTAATATTTTTGTCTATACGAAACTTGACTTTGACCAAACCTGATATAAAAATGGAGCGAGTAGCATGAATGAACTGTCAGCCTCATTTATTAGTTCCTACTAGTTAATTACTATGTTTATAAGCCAAAAACCAAAAGGCCAAAAATTAAGCCTAACAAAGCACAACTAATGTTGCATCCCAACAATGTCAAGCGAGCAAGGCCGAACGCCGAAGGCGAGCAAGGCCGAACGCCGACGTCGTACATTGCATGAAGGGCAGCTGGACTATATCCTACCGAGGAATCGCCGAGGGAGGCGGGCGTTGATGGCTGACTAGGCCTTGATGCTTTTTTATTCCATGTTGCATATGCCTAAAATACTCTCTTTTATTCTCTCTAGCATAGTGATACATGGGTTTGTATGTGTGCACTGTTTCTTCTACATGAATAAGTAAATTGCTCATCATTATTTTGTGTGAGAAAAATTGTTCATTACTCCCTCCGTTCCATATTAAGTGCTGTTGATTTATCATAACTTTGTACTTAAATTTCTTTTTAATTTCTCGAGTTCACAATAGGTATTACATCCATTTTATTGTTTGATATGGACTATTTTTCGTTTCACGTACTTTCCGTATTTAATGGTTTCTGTTGTACTTCTTTTAATCTATTTTGCACCTCTTAATCCTGAATATTCATGACGACTTCCTTTTCAGATGAGTTTTCCCACCGATACTCGTGGATCCCACTGGTAATCGCGGGTTGCATTACAACAACTTTCAATTTCTTCGAATTGATTTTTTCTATTTCACTAGTAATTATGAGTTTTTTCCTCTAATGATATTATTTTTGTTCCACTTTTCTAATTCTTACAGTAATTATGTTCCATGATGAATTTTAGTGATCTTGACTTGCATCATCATGAATTTGTTCCAGTTACATTAATTTCCCTGTTCGAGTACTAATCTTGAATTATTCCACCATGGCATTATTTTGGTTCCACTTTTCTTGTCCCAACAGAAATCCTAAATTATTTTGAAGATGATTTGCACTTTTTTTGTTCAAGTAGTTGTATTGAATAGTTGCATGGTGATAATGTTTGTTCCACCAATTACTATGGGTTGTTCCAAGTTGGGTTCCTTTTTGTTCCATTGTTAATTATAAATTGTTTTTTGCTATTTTTTATTCTAATAGTAATAATGGTGTATGATGATTTTTTATTTTTTATTTTTGTTGCATTAGGAGTCCGAGTTGTCCAATATGATTGTCTTGCTCTACTTATACTATTTCCTTGTCCTAATAACCCGGATTTGTCCCACAACTTCCTTTTTTGTCTCACTTATTGTTGTTTTTGTCCAATAGAACTCCTACATTGTTCCACTTATTTTATTTTTTTGTTGTAGTAGGATTATTGATTGATTCCAGCATGACTTTTTTGTTCCACTTATGTTAATTTTCTATTAGTAATATAAAATTGTTCCTTGACGACTTTCAATTTACTGTACTTATTTGATTTTTTGTTTAAATAGGAATCTTAATTTCTTCCATGACAATTGTTTAATGTTTTTTTAACTAGTAGTATTGAATTGTTCCATGATCATGATGTACTTGAGGTGCGTTGTTGAGTTGTCTACATAATTTGGGCATTAGTGCATTGAATCCTAGTGCACGATTCCATAGTAGGGACTGCAAGATCGGTATGGGGAACCGGCAAACCCTATTCCACACCTTACTTAATGGGCCAGCACATTTCCTTCTATAGTATTTTCTTCATTCGTTGCCCAATTTACTTGTCTTTTCTTGTGGTGTTCCTGCGATTTTCCCAAGTTTGTGTATTTCATGGTTATTATGTCTTTGAAAAAACACCCATTTGTCTTTGTTTCTTATCCTTTTTCATTATTTTATTTATTTTCCTTTTCATAATTTTCTGTTCAATTTTATTTTCTGCCAGTGCAATATTTTGCTTGAGCAAGGCATTTTTGTGGATCCCAAACTTATTCCACAAAAAATACAGGGGACAATAAAAGAGCTTGGTCAAAATTTAAGATCAAGGAAGTCAACGTTGAAAAGACTGCGCCACAAGTTGGCATCTCTTTCTAGTCGTTGAAAAGTCAAAAGGGAGGCAAGCTACATCCACTCCTCAGTAAAAGCAAAAACAATATTTGGTGCCTAATTTTTTCCGGAAAGATAATAAGAAATATTATTATAGATGTCTAGTATATATATGTACACACATATTTTTGTCAATATATGATTTAGACATAGGGTAAACAAAAATAATAATTTGTGGCGCTACAGATTTGTATTTTGGGTAGCTTTTAAACTGAAGTTTCTTTACTAACATTTTACGTGTACTCTCTCGGTCCTTTTTAATCCACATATAAGATTTCTCTAAAGTCAAACTTTGTAAAGTTTGACAAATTTTATAGAAGAAATATCAACATCTATAATACAAAATCAACATCATTAGATGCATCATTAATTTAATTTTCATATTCTAAATATAAATGTGGTCAAACTTTATGAAGTTAAACTTCAAACAAATCTTATATGAGAAGTAAAAAGACCAGAGGGAGTATGTAGAATACAAGTAACGCTAAACTAAGCGTGAGTGTAGAATAGCTTATTCTACACTCCTATATATGAAAACATTGAACTTTTAAACTTCTGATATATTTTTATTCTGTTGAAAATACCATGTTCTATGGAGCACAAACTAGATTGACACTCTCAACATCCCCTCTCATTTGAGGCTGGCATTTTTAAGGAAATCAATAGATTTTCACTTTTGTGCCACTCTCTTGCAATCCATCCATCTCGATGTCCCTCTGTTCCTCCATACCTTGGGGGTGTCCATGCACCTCTTAGGTTATGAATATGTTGATGCACGATAGATTCCATTGACACACTCTAGTGGAGAAACACAATCTTGTGCTGTCACCACTTTATGGTACAAGTTCACATTGATGACCAATTATTTGTATTGGTATAATTGTGTCTCTGAGCATGGTCTTATTGTTGTACTGTATTTATTAATCTTTTGGATTTGAAGAATTTCATGTGTAGATATTCATGCTTCTATTTATACCTTAATGCACTTGAATCAGATGAACAACCATAGTGAATGTAGGGAACTGTGGTCTGTGAGCAAGTACTGGCCCTATTTTCTTGGCCTTCACCATAAATGCAAGAACATGGGTGAATATCTTGACATAATTTGGAAGTCTCACAATGAGAAGAATTCTTGTTTAGTATCTTGAAGACTTTTTTATGTTTTAAACCTTATTCGTAGCTTTGTTTTCTTATGTGGCTGTTCCTTTTCAATTCACTCGCGGAGTATTTTTACTCTTTGAAGCGACATGTATGAAATCTGGGAGTAGCACACCCTATTATTTACACACTCCTTCATCATTGTTTATATCTCAACATAAACCACACAACTTAGAAATCCACCTTGCGATTTTGTACGTACATGAACCAAGATGTAATTGAAGTTCAATGGTTTTGTTATTTCTAAGGCAATTAAAACACCTAACTGCAAATCGATACTAGGATTCGCAGGATCTGATCATTGATATTCATACGAGTACAAAGCTATGATAAAATCTTCATCGGATGGCTATAAATAATTAAATATCAAATGAAAAATAAACTATTTGTAAGCCGATTGAGAAATAGCCACTCTTGGATTTCTATTTCTTAGAGCGGTTGTTGTGGCATGTCTTTGTTATGTTCCCCTTGACTGCATGGATGTCTATTATTAGGGAAAGTTGTAATTGCACGACCATACCACTGCACCTTCTATCTTCACTCTCTATTATTGCATAGAAATTCATGCAGACAAACTTCTTTTTTTTTTCTCCAAATAAAAGAAAATTGAACTTGAAACTTTGCGGATCAACATCACACAAGTATTACCATGTGCAGAAATATTTTCAGATTTCTTGGTGCAATAGGAATTATTCAAAATGATACAGCTCATCCAAATTTATGGACAAATTTATGTTCTATCAAAAAGATCGGAAACATTTTACACAAAGAGTGGCACTTGTGTGTAGTTGACTTGCAAAGTTTCAATGTCAAATGTCCTCTTGTTTGGAAGAACAAAAATGAGAAATTTCTATACAAGGATAGCATGGATCTTGATGGAAACTGAATGGTGTAGGTAGAAGGTGTAGCTACATAGTGGTATGAAAAAACCACACTGGTCTATTATTGTTATTTCTGTTGTTAATTGTCTGCCATGGATTAGGAGATAAAAGAGGCTAATTGCGGCAGATATGCTATAGTATAGTGTTCTGAGAATGCAGAGAGTGTTACAGTACCTGACTCGCCGCTCGCCAATGTCATGCGCCCTTTCCCTGAGCACACCCAGCTGGATGGCCGCGCGACGCTGCGCCACCATCTTGTGCACAAACCAGGGAAGCCACGCGATGTAGCGCCGGAGGCCGCCGCTGGCAAGATGGAGATCGGGGTTGCCGCGGTACAGGTACATGTCGATGCAGTTGTTGCTGTCCTGGGCGAGCAGCCGTACCTGGTTCATCCACGTGCGCATCTGCTCGTCCTGGTCACCACCGCCGGGCGCCTTCTTTGACAGGTGAGTCAAGAAGCTCTGCATGCTCTCCATCTCCTCCTGGATGAACTGCACGTCATGCTGGACGCGGCCCAGCAGCAGGGCCTCGTTGCGGATGACGCCCAGCAGCGAGCGCACGGCGCCCGACGTAAGTTCTGCCATTGCTAGCTCCTCTCTCCGCCGGCCGGTGGCTTTGTGTCTTGTTCTCCTCGCCTCTGTATTGGAGATGCACCGGTTACACCACAACGGTGCCGGCCGGTGGCTTCGTGTCTAACTCAAATCGGTTATGCACTAATTCTGTATGCATCCATTGTGGGTGGCAAGAACTTGTTCTTCTTCACGTCCTCAAGGCGATTATCTGTACCTTGCTTTTTTCCTGGCATGTGTTAGGTTGTCTCCTGGCATGTGTTAGATTGTCTCAAGTCGAGCCTATCGCCCCGCTGCAATTTTCTACTCGAGGTCCTAATTAATGAGCAGCGTTAGGTGCATCTGAACCAATGCAGGCAAGGACGAGACTTTGCGGCAACCAACTGCTACACAACTTGTGCTACTACTCCTATGTTTTTATTTGCTCGATTTGACTTCCAGTGGAACTACCCGCCAAATGAAAGGCCGGCCGTCACAATTTTTTATTTACATTTTGAACACAGTACAGATGCAGGCACTTATACATACGCGTATACACTCATCCCTATGAACGCATACACGCACACCCTACACCTATGAGCACCTTCAAGAGACTGAGCCGGCATATCAATTTAAGATTTACGAAGTCACCGTAGGCGTCTCGTCGTCGACGGGAACATCTCCTCCCATTGAAAGCGTATCGCCGAAAATTCTGAATAAATTCAGAAATAATGCGAGCAACAGGACTAGAACCTCGGTGTCCTGTGGATACCATTGTCCCTCTAACAATCCAACCACAGGTTGGTTCGCCCGGCTGTCACAATTGCATTCAATACTACGTGCCTACCTACCCCGACGCTTACGATTAAGTATATGTTGTTTGTTTCTTGTGAATAAACATTTCATCTTTGTAAGTATATCAGCAATTCTCATCAACCTCCTCAACAAAACAAACAAACCAACGCGGTGCTTCTTCTCGTCATTGAGCCTAGTCTCATCGAACTCATCAGCGAAACGAATACATCAGTGGAGACCTCGTCAAATAGAGGCGGAATGCAAATCGTTCCGGCTAAAGTATGTTCCAGCTAAATTCCTATACCTTTGATTTTACGGATTTATTGTTCAAATATTTATTCAAGCTATTTAAATCAAATTTATGCTATCTAGCTGGAACTGATTTATTGATTTATCCTATTATAATGAAATCACTTCAAATTCAGAACTAGTTAATAGCTAAGATTAATAACTAATATTTGAGATTTTACGAATTTCCTATACTATACCTATCTCTATTTCATACAATATTTCCGTTAAGAAAGCCCAATTAGCTCAGAGTCTAGACCACCACATTTGTAATGCAAGGGACATTGGTTCAAATCTGATAGTCGGCTTTTTTTTCTCTATAGATGTTCTACGAACAATAATATCTTTGTTTTTCCAAATTGAAAGGAGAATCCAGGATCTTTTATGTTTTTTAACTTAAATTTTTGCTAGATAAAAACAATAAAATAAATAATAAATATATATATAATATAGAATTTGATGAAATCCCTTTATTTGTGGTACTTTAGTTGATTTTACTCTGTTTAACCTCTAGTTTAATTCAATTTAAATTTGATGTCTTTTGTAATGTATATACAATGAAATTAATTGTGCAAAATGAAATTTCAATATAATAAAAAAGGAGTCTTCATGTCCCGTTATCGAGGACCTCGTTTAAAAAAATACACCATCTGGGAGATTTACCAGGACTCACTAGAAAAACACCTAAATCCGAAAGTAATCTTAAAATAAATCAATTCTGGGAAAAAAAGGAGCAATATCTTATTTATCTTCAAGAAAAACAAAAATTGCGTTTTCATTATGGTCAGAGAGAATGGCAATTACCTAGATATGTACATATTGCTGGAAAAGCAAAAAGATCAACATACCAGTTTCAGTACAATTACTTGAAATGCGTTTGGATAATTTCCTTTTTCGATTGGGTATGACTTCAATCATTATGGGGCTCACCAATTAGTCAACCATAGACATATTTTAGTTAATGGTTGTATAGTCAATATACCAAGTTTTCGTTGCAAACCCAGAGAAATTATTACGGTGAAAGATAATGAAAGATCAAAAGGTCTGTTTCAAAATTATATTGATTCATCGAACCAGAGGAAATTGCCGAATCATTTCACGGTTGACACATTGAAATATAAATGATTAGTAAATAAAATCCTAGATAGGAAGTGGGTCAGTCTCAAATTAAATGAGTTGTTAGCTGTAGAATATCACTCTCATCAGACTTGAGCTTAATGAAAAAAGGAGAGGTTAATAGAATTTTCTTCACCACCCCCTTTCCCCGATCAAAATCGCCCTAATACCATTACCATTAATTTATAGTTTTCCATCCACCAGACTAAATAGATTAACCCTAGGATTAGGATCCTTTTTTCTTTTTCCTCTATGTATATTTTACATATCATAGTAATTTGCTATAGAGAACTTATAATTTTTATTAAATAAAAATAAGATAATATAAGATATTATTGCTGAGAAAAAATTGTTATTTGATTTGATACATTGTGATCCTTAGCATTGATGAATTAAGAAAAACTAAAAGAGAGGGATTCGAAACCTCGGTAAACAAAAGTCTACGTAGCAGTTCCAATGCTACGCCTGAACCGCTTAACCATCTCTCCTACATAACTTATAATGGAAAATAAACTAGGTGAGGTGCGAGTTTTCTTATTCGTGCAGTACAGGTACAACCGCAACGGGGGTTCCATAGTTCTATACTTCTATTGGAAAAATTCCTTTTGATCTAAGTCCCAAGAGCCAAAGCAGCAGGATCAAGGCAGGGTATCAGACATGGCAATAACCAACCAGCTTGGAGCACTTAAGAAAGAGAGCAACACATTAATAGCTAGAAAATCAGGAGGGCCGCTTGTGTCCCCTAAAATTTTGTCTTAGACCCACATGCATGCCGAATCCTCTGGTGCGGTTGCTGGCTTGCTGCAACGCATTGACTGGCAGAGACAAATGAGGGCTTCAATTAATGAGGCTGAGTTAATTCCTAGCGTTTCACATGCAAAGTCGAATTAACAACTCCCGTGAATTGCTCACACGTGACCTTGTAAATACGGACGTTGTGTGGTGGCTCGGGGCTCTATAAACCCGGACAAAGGTAGTACTTCCTCTGTTTTTATTTAGTTCGCATATTAGCTTTGGTCAAAATCAAGCTTTGTATACTTTGACAAAGTGTCTAAACAAAAATATTAACGTATACAATAAGAAATTAATACCATTAGATTCATTATTAAATGTACTTTCAGATCATATAGATTTGATATGGTAAATATTTATATTGTTTTCAATAAACTTGGTCACACTTTACGAAGTTTGACTTCAGTCAAATCTAATACGCGAACTAGTTAAAAACGGAGGGTGTACTACTAGATAGTGCGTTGAGGATATGTACAGTGGTTCATAAGACAATCTTATCTTACTCCAACCACGTAATGTAGAGATGACAGAAAGATATGGTGTACAATGGCTTCTCTCCTAAAATTATCTCTAATAATTAGTTATTCCTAAAAATGTGGCGAGAGATTTGTTGCCAAGAGATCATCTCATAAATAAGAGAAGACAAAACCTTTTTCCCGATTTCCTTTTTCTCCTCCTCAGCCTTTATCCTATATCGAACTGCTAAGATAGAACCATTGCAAGTGGTGGCCGTATAATACGACAGGTAATTGACATGATCGACATATGCTGGTCATAACATACAAATAAATCACCAATAATGCATGTCTCCTGGAATGTCTTAAGTTGTCTCGAGTCGAGCCTATAGGCCCCTCTGCAATTTTCTGCTCGAGGTGCTAGTAATTAATGAGAAGTGTTAGATGCGTTTGAACCAAATAAATAAATAATAAGCACCGTTAGGTGCGTCTGAACCAATGGAGGTAAGGACAAGACTTCGCGGTGACCAACTGCCAGGCATCTTGTATTGTACTATGTTTTTATTTTCTCGATTTGTCTTGCAGTGAAACTACACGCCAAATGAAAGGCTAGCAACTCTGGCCGGCCGTCACAACTATATTCAATGCTACATGTCTGCTTGTCCCAACGCTTATGATTAAGATATGTTGTTTGTTTCTTGTGAATAATTCTTCATACGTGTATGAGCAAGTATCATCAACCTCCTCAACGAAACAAAAAAACCAACGCGGTGCTTCTTCTCGTCAGTGAGCTTAGTCTTATCGAACTCATCTGCGAAACCAATAAATCAGTCACTAGTAGAAAAGGGGGCAATGGCCCAGGCCAGTTTAGCCCATTAGTCCCGGTTAAATCCAGAATCTGGACCAATGGAGCTATTTGCCCCGGTTCGTGAGCCCAGGGGGCCGGCCGGGCCACGTGGGTCATTGGTCGATTCGTCCGGACCTTTTGGTCGATTGGTGGGGAATGAACGGACCAATGGGCACAACTCGCCCACCACTATTGGTCGGTTGGTGGCATGAGCAGGGACCAAAACTCCCTTTAGCCCGGTTCATGCCACCAACCGACCAATGGTGGTGCCTATATATACCGCCTCAGCGTGAAGCGAGCACACCTTTGCTACTGTTTTTTACAGCGAGGGAGAGGGCTTGGTGGTGCTCTAGCTCACCTCCTATGCACACAAGGTGTTCGATGGAATGCCCGAGCCACACTACTTAAGGTTTCTCCTCTCCAAGCTCGACCGCCAAGCTCCGTTTTCCTCAAGATTGATCTAGGTTTAGCGGTCCGTCACGCCCGTCCCGTCTTCACCGCCGTCGATCACCGCGCCCGATCTCATCGCCATGGCACCACCGTGGTGAGCCTCTTGTTCTTATCTTCTTTACGAAAGGAAAAACATTCTTACTTGTATGTTTAGATAGATACTTGTATTATTTTCTTACTTTTATTATTGCATCTTATATAGTGCGATGGTTTTGGTATCCGCCCCGTCGGCCCTCGTCACATCTATGATTCGGATGTGGTATATATTATCTTTTCATAACTATTGGTTCATTTATTGTTTATGAAAATTATGCCGACCAACGTGACATAGATTTTATTTATCTAGGAGGTTGTTGAACCGGAAATTCCAACCGACCCTATTGTCGAGAGGTTAAATTTAGTTGAAGAAGAAAACAATTTCTTGAAGGAAAAAATAAAAAACTTGAGGAGGAGAAGATGATATTGGAGTTGCATGTTGCGGATGTAAATGCGATGATCACAAGATCAAGATGGATGCAATGCGCTTGAAGATGAGAAAGATTAGAAAATATGCCATTCATACCGAGGCTTGGTATCATTATGCCGTTGGATCGGTTGTTACCTTGGTTGCGATTATGATCGCATTTGTTTTCGCATTGAAATGTTTTACATAGTTTCAATGTATGGTTTAATTAATTTAGATGCTCTGTGAGCTTTATGTTGTTAGATGAGAACTATATATGTACTTTGGTTTTTATGTGATGATGAACTTCTATTAATTTGGTCACTTATAATTATCTATTCATGATGTTACGTAATGATTTTTGACACACTTAATTATATATAATGCACGCAGATGAACCGGCAATGGATGTGCGGTGGCAGACACACCTCCGAGTACATTAAGGCGTGCATGATTTTCTCGAAGTGGCTGAGGCAAACAAGCGAGAATGGTTTTATGTGTTTTCCATGCCCTATATGTGGGAATCTGAAGTCTTACTCGACCGGAAAATCCTTCACACCCACCTGCTTTACAAGGGTTTCATGCCACACTATAATGTTTGGACGAGGCGCGGAGAAATATGGGTTATGATGGAAGGCGGCGAGGAAGAAGAGTACGATGACAACTATGTGCCCCCTGAATACGGTGATGCTCTTGAACATCAAGATGCATCGAGACGATGTACCGCGATGGTGCTTTAGCGGTAGCTACTGAAGATCAAGAGGAACCAGACGATGTGCCCGATGATGATGATCTCCGCGGGTCATTGTCGATGCAAGGACACAATGCGAAAGTCAAAAGGAGAAGCTGAAGTTCGATCGCATGTTAGAGGATCACAAAAAGGGTTGTACCCCAATTGCGAAGATGGCAACACAAAGCTTCGGTACCGTACTCGAATTGCTGCGGTGGAAGGCGAGAGAATGCCATGCACGATAAAGGATTTGAGAAGCTACTTGAAAATAATGAAGAAGAAGCTTCCAAAGGATAACGAATTGCCCGACGGTACATACGCAGCAAATAAGGTCGTATGCCCTCTAGGATTGGAGGTGGAGAAGATACATGCATGCCCTAATGACTGCATCCTCTACGCGGTGCCTACAAGGATCTGAGCATGCCCGTGTATGCGGTGCATTGCGATATAAGATCGACGAGATGACCACAGTGATGTTGACGGCAGGCCTCCGGAAGAGGGTTCTGCGAAGGTGATGTGGTATGCTCCTATAATACCACGGTTGAAGCGTCTGTTGAAGCGGAGAGCATGCCAAGTTGATGCGATGGCACGGTGAGGACCGTAAGAAAGGCGGGAAGTTGAGAGCACCCGGTGACGGGTCGCATGATGGAGAAAAATTGAGAGAAAATACTGGGATGAGTTTGCAAAGGACCCAAGGAACGTATGGTTTGCTTTAAGCGCGGATGGCATTAATCCTTTCGGGAGCGAGCAGCAATCACAGCACCGGCCCGTGACTCTATGTATGTATAACCTTCCTCCTTGGATGTGCATGAAGCGGAAGTTCATTATGATGCCGGTTCTCATCCAAGGCCCTAAGCAACCCGGCAACGACATTGATGTGTACCTAAGGCCATTAGTTGAAGAACTTTTATAGCTGTGGAATGGAAGCGGTGTATGCGTCCGTGGGATGAGCACAAAAGGAGGAATTTGACCTAAAAGGCGTTGCTGTTCGTGACCATCAACGATTGGCCGCTCTCGATAACCTTTCGGGACAGACAAACAAGGGATACCACGCGTACACGCCTTTGTTTACTTGACACCGATAGTATATACGGGAAGCTGCGGGAAGAATGTGTACACAGGCCATCATCGATTTCTTCCGACCAACCATCAATGTCGAAAGAAAGGCAAGCATTTCAAAGGCGAGGCAGATCACGGAAGAAGCCCGCCATGCGTGCGGTGATCACGTGCATTACTCGCTATGGTCAATGATTTACACGTAATCTTTGGAAAGGGTCGGCGGACTAGCTGTTCGAATGACGCCGAGAATCACGCACCCATGTGGAAGAAGAAATCTATATTTTGAGACCTACCCTCTGGAAAGACCTAGAGGTCCGCTCTTGATCGGCGTGATGCACGTGACGAAGAACCTGCGTGAACCTGCTAGGCTTCTTGGGCGTGTATGGGAAGACAAAAGATACACACGAGGCACGAGAGGGCATGCAACGCTTGCACGAAAAGGAGGGCATGCCTCCGGCGATATGAAGGTCCTGCCAGCTACGCTCTTACGAAGAAGAAAGAAATATTCTTTCAATGCCTGCTTTCGATATGAAGGTCCCGACTGGCTTCTCGTCGAATATAAAGGGAATAATAAATATGCGGAGAAAAAGTTCCAGAACCTAAAGTCTCATGACTGCCACGTGATTATGATGCAAGCGCTTCCGGTTGCATTGAAACTTCTACCGAAAAAGCGTCCGATTAGCCATTGTGAAGCCATGTGCATTCCTCAATGCAATATCTCGTAAGGTGATCGATCCGAGAAATCGTACCAGCGCTAAGGAGTGATGTGGCGCAATGTCTTGTCGGTTTGAGCTGGTGTTCCCACCATCCTTCTTCAATATCATGGCCGCACGTCCTAGTTCATCTAGTCGGCGAGATTGTCATTACGGGGCCCGTATTTCTACACAATATGTACCCCTTTGAGAGGTTCATGGAGTCCTAAAGAAATATGTTCAGTAACCGGCGCTAGGCAGAAGGAAGCATCTCCATGGGCCATCAAACAAAGGATGTCATCGGGTTTTGTGTTGACTTCATTCCTGGCCTTAAGAAGATAGGTCTCCCTAAATCGCGGTATGAGGGGGAGGCCCATTTGGAAAAACACGCTTGGAAGGACTCAATCATATGCGAGACGGATATTCTTGGTCTCAAGCACACTACAGTTCTCTGAGAACTCTACCTTGGTGACCCGTATGTCGATGAACACAAGAACGATCTGCGCCTCAAACACCGGAGGCGGTCACGACGGCCCGGATTACATGTGAACACATCGGGACTTTCAGCGATTGGTTGGAAACACGTCTGAGAGGTGACAGCACTGTTTGTGATGAGCTTTACTTGTTGTCCGAGGACCATCTTCGATTGTAATGATTTGGAAAGGATACGAGATAAATGGGAATACATTTTACACGATTGACCAAGATGAAAAGAGCACCAACCAAAACAGCGGTGTCCGCTTTGATGCAGCAACCGACAAGGGAAATGACACATATTATGGTTACACAGTAGACATATATGGGAACTTGACTACGGAGTAGATTTTAAGGTCCCTTTGTTTAAGTGCAAGTGGGTCAATCTGTCGAGGAGGCGAAGTGCAGGTAGACCCACGATGCGGAATGACAACGATGGATCTGAAAAATCTTGGGTACAGCTGACGAACCGTTCGTCCTAGCCAATGATGTGGCACAGGTTATCTATGTGAAGGACATGTCTACCTGACCGAGGAAAAGAAAAGATAAGGAAGCGAATACATCATACAATGAGCCAAAGCGCCACATAGTTCTTTCAGGAAAAAGGGACATCCTGGGAGTGGAGGGCAAGACAGACATGTCTGAAGAGTATGAAAAGTTTCATGAAATTCCCACTACTAGGAAAAGGCCTACTAATGGCGCACCTAATTTGGCCATTAATGGCGCATTAGTGGTGCGCCATTAGTGCCACGCCATTAGTATATCTTACTAATGGCGCACCACTGGTGCGCCATTAATATCTGACATACTAATGGCGCTTTGAGATCGCCATTAGTATATCCAAAAGTGCGCCATTAGTATGCCTCCCGAGGGCCATGTATGCCAGTGCTTTGGCATACTAATGGCGCACTACAGCAAGATGCGCCATTAGTAACCCGGCATACTAATGGCGCGCACTTTTAATGATGCGCCATTAGTATCCTTTGGCATACTAATGGCGCCTTTATCGATGTGATCTTGTGATTAGTATGAATATTAGGTTTTTTATTTTTTATTTTCTGTTTTTTGCACAGGTTACATAATGTATAATTGGACAAAATATAGACAGCACACAACAACAACAGATTCATCGAATACAATAGAAGATTAGTCTCTGAATACAATTCATCATATTAGTCTCTGAATACAATTCATCATATTAGTCTCCGAATTGAAAAGACCGAACAAAGATAGAACATTATATTACAAGTCTCGAGACCGCGAGTAGCGAGTTTGTCTTCACATTACAAGTCGATATTGATCATCTAAACTACCATCACATAGAAGAGAGCTGCGGTCAACACAATGAGCATCATCACGATGAAACTCATCTTCATCCGGTTCCTCCAACGCTCCTCCCTCTCCCGCTAGACAGTAGGCGTATCTAGATTCGGCCTCGGCCCTAGTGGTGTACCCTTTGTAACTGTTACCGCTGAATCGGTGAACCTGTCTCGGACACTCCTCCCGATCGTCAGTGAACTCCGGGAACCTTACCCTTGTACCACGACATACCACGGCATCACTATGCACTAGCCAAGCGAAGCGTTAGTACCAATTCACGAGACAATACATAAGCAATATATAAGTATGCAGCAGAGCGATCGGAAGAGAAAAGCAAGACATTAATAGCATCGATTACATCTAAGTTGAGCGACTCTCGAAACCAAAGAGACATACTATAAGTTCATTAAAGTTTAATTACAACATGAGCCAATCGATGTTTGAGAACTAGACACAGCATCACCGCTTTCGACTCGACTCAAGGGACGGAGGCGTGGATGAAGCCGCCGTCTATCGTGGGAGTCATGAAATAGCAGGCGTTGTCATTTGCATTTGTAGCATTGTGTCGATGTCACTGTTGGACGGTTGATTTCTGAGGTAGAACTGCCCGAGTGCGAAGGACATCTTGATGGATGATTTCCGCAAACTCCATTTGGATGCGAAAGAATTCTTGTCGATGTCCGCGTCTGGATTGCCGACTGCCTTTCAGCGGCCCAATCTTTGAGTTTACTCGGTAGCGAAGTTGATGATGGTCCCGTGCGATCGCCCGCATGTGATGGATGGCGTAGTAGGCACCCTTCGACCGCCCGGTTGCTTGACGCAGCAGCGAGCGTCGTATTGTGGGAGAACACGTGCTTGCCGTGCTTACGAATAGGCCTAGTGAAGGT
The DNA here is from genome assembly GCA_021605145.1 of Aegilops bicornis. Classification (NCBI taxonomy): domain Eukaryota; kingdom Viridiplantae; phylum Streptophyta; class Magnoliopsida; order Poales; family Poaceae; genus Aegilops; species Aegilops bicornis. The sequence goes on from JAHIAL010000096.1 coordinate 1,398,635, forward strand.
GCCTCCAGATTTGGCGTGGCTGGGAGAACATCATCAAGAACCTTCTTGACATTTGTGTAGTCTACGTTCGTTGACGGTCCGGGTCGAAATACGTGGCCATGGAATATTTGGGGCTTAGGAGGATGAGCGTGCAATGTGTGTCACTTTGCAGAAAACACGGAATGTTAAAAGAAGAGCGATCAAAATCTAAGAATTCATATGTTACGGGCGGTTGAGGGGAGGACTTACTCGGGAAAGTAAGGCACGAGGAAGTTATCCTTATCTTGGTTTGCGAATGACGCCTTGAGGTAAGAACTTCGCGACTTGCGGTCCCCTGGCGCTGCCCAAGATCTTGCACGCATGTAGAAGGGTCGACTATCACGATGTCCGGGGTCTTGTCGCGAATGATCCGCATCTCCATGCTTTCCGGCGAAAATAGCCGAACGAAGGTGTAGTGCAGCGGATGAAGGTTAAACATAGCAAAGATGTCATCAAACCAGGGGCGATCTTACCCTCGATGTCGCCATCCACAAAGCCCTTGCCCTCTGGCACCTTAGCCACGAAAACCGGGTATGCCACATCCTTCTCTACGAGGCGCTTCTCCAAAGAAAGAACAACGCCGTGCAGGACTCCGCATAGCACCGGTTGCAGCATTGAGCATATTTGGCGGTAGCATCGCCCTACCCGCCACATGCACCCTCCTCGAGATATCCTTAGGTGAAGGTGGCCCGTCCTGAGCACGGATCGTACTCGGGGCCGGCTGGCTCGCACCCTTGTTAGTCTTTCTTTTGCGTGCCTTCTTCTTCTCCTGTAATGGGACCGAGTTACGCTCACGGACCGCCTTCTTGAGTGTGTTGGGGCTGATAATATTTCGCACCACGCCTACGAGGCTCGGTGAAGTCGGCAGGCGGTGGGCGTCTCACGAGAGCTGAGCAGCGGGGCGCTGTTGCAACTTGGCTTCTCCAGCGGTACCAACTAGATCGCGCCGCGTCTTTTGTTGGGTTGGGTTCTTGAGAAGGAGGCCCCATGAAGTCGCCATCGTACCCATGATCGGCAAAATCTTGATCGGCGTTGGCAAATGTATCGTCGTCGTCGTCGTTACGATCACATGCCATATGCATGTTTGGATCGATGGCATAGGGATGTCGGCACCGTTCTTGGCGGTCTTGCCATGGGGCCGACTTGGCGCCGGACGGCCCGGCGGTGTTGTCTTTGGGGTGGTCTTCCCGCCCCAAGCGAATCGCTCTTAGGCCAAAGCGAGGCCAGCTCGAGCAGGCGCCGAGGGTCATCACGTCATCATCGTCGGCCCGACGGGTCGATTCGGAGGTAACAACTCGTCGCAGCCTGGCAACACCGTAACCAGTTCAACCCTAAACAAGTTGGGTGGCATCACGGGTACCGTGGAACAAGGGTTGCCTGGTTGAGCGATTTTGCCCTTGGCGACATCTACCAAGTCGTTGTTCACGAAGTGCGGGAGAGTGCCGCGGGCGTCGGCGGCGCCCTGCGAAACATGTAAGGCGTCGGGGATGCCCGATCAAAGGCAAGGAGATGAAGTCCTCGGCGAGAGAGGCTTAATTAGTTACCGTGATGATGGCGTCGAGCTCGGCTAATGTCGAGGCACCGCCAGCGGGCGGCGTGCGATTAACGGATGGGCGCTTGCTTGCGGAAGGTGCGGCCGGCGTACACCGGGTGCATTAAGCTCCCGTGCGGCGTCGAGACACCAATGCCGCCTCCGCCGGAGACACCAATGGCCCGCCATCGCATTCTCGCGAGTTGCTGGCCGTGAAGCTAGGAATCGGGCGGCCCTGTTGGCGCCCGCAATCCACGCACTCAACCCCTCGATCAAGGTAGGCACAATGGCGGTGATCGTCGCTCCGTCGTTGTTCCACTTTCTCTTGGACAATCTCCGAATCCGCGCCACATGCCTTGAGTTCTTGAACCTCGGCGCTGGCTTTCCGAGCTGGTCTTTTTCTCCTTTCGCCCACCACTGTTATAGTATGACGACCATTTTGTCAACAAGCCTTTGTCGGCCACACGACCAGCTGACGTCGGCTGACTGAGCTTATCCTTGTTCTTCATTAGATTCAACGCCCTATTTAGAGTGGTGTCCCAAGGGTTGCTCTTAGTCGACCCAGCTCTGCTTTTCGATCGCTGCGGAAGGAATGTGAACCATTTAGAAATTTGGCTTCATTAATTAGAATGCAACCATATGGAGCTAATTACCCGGGGTGGTATTCCTTACGAGAACAACCTCAAAGCGCCTACGGTCTTGGATCCGTGGTAAGCTCCTTTGTTTTGGGTCCTTCTTGTAGGGCCTGACAAAGTTCCTGGTCTACTTGTCACCGTATTTATCGAAGAGGCGGTAGGCCTTGCTCGACACGCTCAGCGTCCTCCTTGTCCCATATAGGCTCCGCCACTCTGTAACCGCCGGGACCGAGTGTGTGTTCCCCTAAGTTCAGCTTCCGCATTTCTTTCCCCCACTGACTTGATTGGGAGTTTGCGGTGCTCGAGCAATTGATCTTGAAGTCGTTGTAGTCATCTTCGGTGATCGGAGGATTTTTCTCCTTGATCTTCTCATAACTCTCACCTTTCTCGATCATTCTCTTCACATTGCTTTTCCAAGTAGACAGGGCCTTGCTCATCTTCGTGAGGGCAGCATTGTTCACTTTATTCCCTTTGAGGCTTGTGTTTTTCGAAAGCAGCGGGAACTTGTATCGTTCGTGCAGCTTCGTGAAGAGGAGGTTGCCAAATTCCCTCGGTCGGGATGCCTCGGGTTCTCGGTGTTGATCGAGGCGGTGCTCCGGAGAATGCACCGAGCTGAAGCGAGTACCCTTGACTATTCGTTTGGCGCCGTTGGATTCCCGTCGGAGTCCACTTGATAACTTCCTCCTTGAGGGTGTGGAGCACGGTCGGGCGCCGGTCCTTCCGTTGCCTCTTACATTGGCTGCCATCTGTCGTGCGCCGCCATCATCGATGGTGGCATCCTCGGCGGCACCATCGGTGGTGGCATCCTCGGCACTTTCATCGGTGGTGGCATCGGTGGGGTCATCCTCGTCGGTACCATCGGTGGTCTCGGGATCGGTGTGGAAGGCGGCGTCCTCATACAAGTGAGGTTGTTCCTCCATCTCCTGGGACAGCTCCCGAGAATGCCTTGCCGCTTGAACCCCGGCCTCATCGTTGTGGGCCATGTTTCTCTCTAAATAGAAACAAAGTTTGGTCAAAAAGTTGGTTATTGTCAAGGAACAAGATCATGGTCTCATCATTTAGGGTTTATCGACACGAGGCATCCTAAAATCTTTTATCATTGAGGGTTTTTCGGCCGAGGCACCCTAAAAGCCTAAGCTTTCATCATTTCGGTTTTTATCGACACGAGGCACCCTAAAAGCCATGCATTAGTCACAATGCACGGGGGCACTTGATCCTACTTAATTAACTACTAAGATACCCGGCCCATGCATTAGTCACAAGTACCCCATATGTCCTATTTTTAGCAAAGTCATGCTAAAATTCACGGAAAATTTCAGCATGACCTTTGCTGAAAATAGGACATATGGAGTAATACCAATTTGCCGGAACGGAAGTTAATCGACATTCCAGCAAACTCAAGGGCCTCTCGGGTGGACAAGGCAAAAAAGGCCTCCAACACAACATGGAAAAATATATATCAGCAAACTCAAGGGCTTTGCTTTTGCTTTTCGATTGCCAAATTGTAGCTAGTACCAGAAAATTAACATCTAGCAGCAATCTTCCTAGTCTAAGCATCATCGACACAGTAGCTGTACCAGTTTGGTTCAATTAAAAAAGACACAGTAACTGTACTAGCTACCACATTGTTCACGGACAGCTACCAAACTGTTTACGTATCAAAACAACATGGTAGCTGTAAATGTGGCAAAGAAGCACAATAAATCTGATAAGTCGGTATACAGCTTCAGGTTCCATACAAAGTCAAATGCCAATGGGCAAAAAAGTAAGTAGCTAGTTAATTGCCTTATTTTCAGTGTAACAAAAATTATGGAAAGCATGAGGGTTACACTATAATTATAGGAAAATTTACACTGTTATTAGGGGAAGTTTTATACACGTAATTACATATAAGAAGCATCGAGGGCTACACGAAAATTGCTGAGCTTACACTAAAATACATACCTTTGCGAGGATTGTACACACAAATTCAGTTAGATGATCTAACACCGACAAAATAAAGGAAACACCTCTGAACCAATACGGAGATATGAAAGCACAAGTTACTAGCATTTGCCTAAAAACTACATAACTAGGATATGAAAGCACAAGTTACTAGCATTTTCCTAAAAACTACATAACTAGTGGACCAACTCTACATGCATGCAGGAACTATAGATCATGGGTGCTCGGGGAAAGTAGCACAAGCAGACAATGCAAACAACCAATCAACTAGTGAAGCCAATCAAGAACCTAGAGATATAGCTAGCAACCGAGAAGCACATGCGAGCAAGAAGCAGAAGCAGAGCAAAAGAATAAAGCATCAACTTTGTTAAGCGTGTGAAATTGCTTAGGTTCAACGAGAAAACAAAAATGCCCTGTCAATTTTCAATGCACTGTTTAATTGACCAAACAAGTGTTTTTATAGGCATAATACAGCAGACCTGACCTGTATAAACTAAACTGATAGCACCCCCGAACTTAATATCGATTGATGCACGCAACCTTCTATTGTTGCATAGTTATTTATTTATTTTATTTGTGGTGTATTGCACAGTACTCCTAGTGATTCTTGGTGAAGCAAACTTGAATGGCCAAAAAAGGCATCATTTGATGAAGCAAACTTGAAGCGATAGATTAACCAAAATAAGCTTAACCCTTGAGATACTAACCATTTTATCTAGTGTATAGTTTCTTTGTTTCAAATAGAACCAAGTTTCGTGTGTTCTAGGATCTTCCCTTGCAGAAATTGCACATGCCATTCAGAAAGAAAAAGCATCGCAGGTATAACTATAACATTCTGAAAACTCTTTCCACTTAATTACTGTTAAAAGGAGGAGTTTTTACAAAGCGTGGAAACAGAGAAGGCTCGCTATAGCGAAGAGTTTTCACGTGTTGGTTTCTGCCGCTGAGGAAAAGTGCAGTTTCTAGTAGTGACAGGATCTGTATTGAGCAGGAGGAGGAGTTTGTACAAATCGTGGAAACAGAGGAAGGCTCTGCTAAGTAAAGAGTTACCACAATCAGGAACTTCCTCTGTTTTCACAGGATCTGTATTTGTTCCATCGCTTGTGGAACTCTTTCCACTTATTAGTATATATTCTCATTTGATGATTCGAACATAATATAGTACCACTAATCCTTTAACCCATTGATAGCACATCATCTTCTCCAGTTATGACATGCAAACTTTGGATATCAATGTGGTATATAGACACATGCATTCACAGATCTTCCAGCTCAGCAGAATAATTCATCAAACTTTCATGTTATTTTGTGGGCAGGAGGAGAGAGGGGAGGAGGAGGAGCTCACGGGCGATGGGGGCGCGGGGAGGATGTCGGGGACGACAACAGCCTTGAGGGGAGGAGGCGGCGAGGTCCGGGTGGTGGTGGTGCTCGGCGACGGTGGTGTGGGACGGGCGGCGTCCGGGCCGCCCGGCGGCGACGGCAGGCGATGGCGTCCAACGAGGTGGGGCGACGGGAGAGCGGCGCCCGGCGTCGAGGCCTCGGCGGCGGTGGTTGGAGACCAGGCGGCGATTTACGAAGGCGCCAGCGATAGGCGCGAGTAAGCGGCGGGCGCGCCGAGGCGGTGGGGCGGCATCGAGGCGGCGGGGCAGCGGTTTCGGGAGAGGAGAGGGGAAGGGGATCGAGGGCGAGGGGCGAGGGAGAGGGGATAGGTGTGGGCCCGGGAGGAAGTATGGATGGGGGGCAGCACAATACTAATGGCGCACCACACCTCGGTGCGCCATATAGTACATCCATACTAATGGCGCACCTCACCCACGGTGCGCCATTAGTATTTTTTGATTTACTGCTCGAGCCAACAGGTTATCTCCCACCTAACCTGATCCACATCAAGTTCCCTCTACTAGCTTGACTGGTCAAGAGCTGGCAGTTCTCACACCAGAGGTCCTGGGTTGGATTCCTGTGCTCCACAATTTTTTATGCATTAAAAATGCTGTTTGATACTTACTTGTGTTTAAATATGTTCAAACTTGTTTAAATCATAACAGTAATATTTTTTTATAAGATAGTAATATTTTTTGGGTCCGGATAACTGCCACACGTCCGGTGTGTGGGGGGTTGTGCCACACGCCTCATGTGGCATGGACAGTAACCAGCCCACACACCTACGTGTGGGCAAAACAACTAATGCCCACACACATCTTTTTTTCCTTCCCGAACCCTCTCACACGCGTGCGTGTGGGCGAAGTTGATAACGCCTGCGCCTGTATGTCGAACCTCGTGCCCTCCTGGTCCCTTGACGGCGCGTGGCGCCCACCGCGCCCGCGATTGCCATGGTCCGCACCCTCGTCCATGTTCGTTTCTGCGATTCGCGATGTCGTCTGAACTACGGTTGCCATGTGGGACAACCGTAGTTGCCATGGTTGCTCAACTGCAGTTGCCATGTATGGCCTGATCTAATGTAGTTGCCATGATTTCATAACTTTAGGAGTTGCCACATACTAACACTAGGCAGTTGAGAGAGTTGCCATGTGCTCACAAGCATGCTAGGGCAGTTGCCATGTAAAAGGGAAGAGTTGCCATCTGCTTACGTGCACGTTAGGGCAGTTGCCATGTACGTGCACGTTGGGGCAGTTGTCATGTACCATGCAAAAACACATGGCAACTCGGTAAAAAAGAGTTACCATCTGCTTACGTGCACACTAGGCAATTGCCGTGTACCCTGCGAAAACACATGGCAACTCGGGTAAAAAAAAGAGTTGCCACATGCTTATAAAGCACACTAGGGGCAGTTGCATGTGTGCTGCAAAAACACATGGCAACTAGCAGCTTGGGTGTGGGAGAGGGGACGGGCGTGTGGGTGAGATGGCAAATGCCCACACACCAGTCTTTGTGCGTGACTGAAAACTGGTGTGTGGGTGAACTGCTAAACGCCCACACACCGGCCCCTCCGTGTGGTAAAACAAATGTGTGGGCGAACTATGTCACACACCACACACACGCCTTGTCCTACGTGGCATAGAAAATCAGCCAGATTGTGCCAAGATTCGTGCATATAGTACTGGATGATGATGGATGCGTGTGGTCGAGATGGTCAACGCCCACACGTATGGGCGTTAACATTTCTGTATTTTTTTTAAAATTATCATCAAACAGTAATGCCGGTGGAGCGGGAGGGTGCTTGAAGGGGGGGGGGTGGCGGCGGTTCAAGATGGGGAGGGTGCGGGGGTCAAGGCAAGTGGCCGGTTGAGTAGGGAGGGTGCGGGGTCATGGCGGCGGTTGAGTAGGGGAATCGAGGGTCTGCGGGCGGTCGGCGTGGCGGCAGTGGACCGGATCTGGCGAGTGGGATAGCGATCGAGATGGAGGGGGATCGAGATCGAGTGTCCATGAAATTAAAAATATTCATGATAGTTCAAAAGTGCCGCATGAAATACAATCGAGAAATGAAGTCTCTGATTTAAATACAATCGATCTTAGCTAGCTATCTCTTCACAATCTTCTTGCCCTTCTTTTTTGCAAATGGAGTTCTTCTATGGAGCGGACGTCCTTTAGGTAGGGTGGTCCTGCTTCTTCTTGTGGTGTGTCGACTACTTCATCATCGTCGTCATGTTCGATCCTCGGTCGCCCGTACTTGTCGAAGTCTTGCTCATTGGCTACTCCATCCATTCCGATGATCTTCCTTTTGCCTCTCCTCACGACAACACGACCGGGCTTTGGCGGGTCGGTAATGAAGAAGCATTGGTCCACTTGGGAAGCCGGTACCCATGGCTCATTTTTCGCGGTGACGCTTTGCGCCCTTGATCTTGGATTTGGCTTCGGGTATAACCATGGTGGTGAAATACGGTCTTCTTTTATGACGTTCTTGGCCCATCTCGACACGGAACATCGGGACCTTCTCTCCAGCGTAGCTCAGCTCCAGATCTCCTCGATCCTTCCGTAGTATCATCCTTGTCGTTACGGTGTAGGATTCCGCCGTTACCCGGAGTTGAGATAACCATCGCTCTTCATGTCCTTGGCCTCGGTGTAGAATGTGTAGCCGTTGATATAAATGCGCCTCATAGGTCATCGAGGTTGTGCTCGGCGCCCATGACAAAGGCGAATATGAGTTGTTCTTCCGCGGAAGAATCCTCATGTAAAGGGTGCAACGAAGCTTCTGCTTGAACCAACGCGTGAAACATGAGTTGTGCTCTTTGAGTATATCTCCGTCCGTCCTCTGTTGGCCTCGGTCATTGTATGCGTCTTCTTAATAAAGGTTTTGTGCTCTACCACCCAAGGATCGACCATGTCTATGTGTTGTAGCGCCGACTAGGTTTGCTCTTTCAAAAGTCGGCGGAAGTCGACCCTCGAAGTCAACATGCATTTCGCGGCTACCCTCACGGTAACCCCATCCAATGAGCCTGCCGAGGTGCCTGTTGACGGGCAGACCAGCGGGGTTCTCGATGCCTAGATAATTAAATGCGATGGGAGATGCACTCTTGATTGAAAAGCCCACAGCTATGCTTCCTTACGGGCGTGACATGTTGCGACGTATCCTTTGATGACACCATTCATCCTTTCGAGCGGCATCATGCTGTGAGGAGCGTCGGCCCGAGTTGGATGATATCCTCCACTATATGGACCAGCGGATGCACCATAGCGTCGAAGAATGCGGGTGGGAAGTACATCTCAAGCTCGCATAGTATCGTACGATCTCTTCCTGTAGCCTTCTCGAGTTGCCTCACGCCAATCGACTTCCGACGGATGACGTCAAGAAGTTGCATAGGCCAAATAGCGTTTCCGCGGACGTGCGTGTCCATGATCCCACGGATTACCAACTGGAAGTATGTCTGCGTCATCAACACGTGGCGGTCGTGAGACTTCATCCCGCTGAACTTCTGCTTGTTGGGTCTAGGTATCTGCTTATCTTCCCAGCGTAACCGTAAGGAAGTTTTACTCCTAGGAGGCGGGTGAAAACTGCTCGATCTCCTCGACTTAGAGTGAAGCACGCGGGAGGTAGTCATTTCGGTCTTCTTGGCCTTTTGCCTTTGCGATGACTTTCCGTGTCCTGCTTCGCCTCATCATCATCATCATCATCATCATCATCATCATCATCATCATCATTAGCGTGAAGCTCCTCCCTGATGCCCATTGATTTCAAGTCTGCCCTTGCTTTCGGCCCATCTTTGGTCCTCTCAGGCATGTTGAGTAGGGTACCAAGCAGACTCTCGCACACGTTCTTCGTGATATGCATGACATCAAGGCTGTGAGGCACACGGTGGATCTTCGATGCAGCCAAGTCGGAAAAACAGACCTCGTTTTCCATACCTTCAGCAGCTGCTCTGGCGCCTTCGCTTCTTTCCGGCTCTGGCGCCTTTCGCTTCTTTCCGGCTCTGGCGCCTTTTGCTTCTTTCCGGCGGTCGGCGGTCTTTCCAATTTTTCAACAGCTTGTCTATTTCCTCGCCGCTCCTCGTACGGGTGTTTTCGGGTTCGGTTTCACCATCGAACAGATCCTTGCGTTTCCTCCACGGGTCATCGTCATGAAGCCACCTTCGATGTCCCATGAACACGGTTTTCGAGACCGGGATCTCTATCTAGCTGGCGTCGTTGTATCATCCATGCACCTTACGCATCCGGAAAATCCGTGGACTACCTGCCGCGAGATATCCGTAATCGAGATAGTCGTACCTTTGTAAGTAAAGGTCTGCGGCTCTCATAGGGAAATATTCTTTCTCTGCAAGGCGTCCCACGTATTGGTGGCGTTTTCCACAGCGTGTCAAGCTCCTCTTTCAAAGCAGCCCCAGACATGATTGATGTCGTTCCTGGTTGTTTCGGCCCTTCAATTAGCATACTCATGTGAATGTACTTCCTCTTCATGCACAACCGAGAGGAAGGTTGTACATCCACACAAACACAGGCCAGGTGCTATGTGTGCTTCTCTGGCTGCCAAGCGGATTTACTCCATCGGTGCTCGCGCCCGGCCACGATGTTCCTTGGATCGTTCCCAAATTCTGAGTCTTGAAGTTCAACGCTTGCCAACTGGCTCGCATCCTTAGGGTGACTCAGCATCTTGTCTTTTTATCTATCTCCGAATCATTTGCGTCATCTTCTCGCTTCTTCTCCTCCCTATTCGCGTGCCAACGCAGGAGCTTTGCTACCTTAGGGTCCGCGAAATACCGGCTGCAGACGAGTGATCGGAAAGTACCACACCACTTTTCGAGGAGCTTTCTTCCTCTTCTTGTATCGAGTGACGCCCGCACACGGACATATGATAGACTCCACGTGCTCGTCCCGATAAATGATGCAATTGTTCATGCACACATGGTATTTCACGTGCGGTAAATCGAGAGGACACACGATTTTCTTCGCCTCCTCCAAACTGGTCGGGCACTTGTTCCCCTTGGGAAGACGTTCGTGCGAATGACATGTTCTCGTCGAAGCATCGTCGGTCATTTTGTGTTTTACCTTCATCTCCGAGCCATGGCGTTACTTTCAGGCGGGTATCCTCGGGCCTGCATCCTTCATACAATGGAGTAACCACGTCTAACTCAAGTTGATCCATCTTGGCTTTCTCTCGGGCGGCAGCTCTTGCGTTATTCTTCCGCGAGAAGCGGCTCTTGAATATGAGGGTCCTGCACCCAGCCCATCGATGGTCCAGCGTCGTCTGCTCCGCCCGGCATCATCATCTTCATGATCATGCCCGTAAATGCGCTCGGCATCTTCCTCATCATCATGTCCTGCATCTTCTACATGATGACCGTCGTGATCATCTCCTGGGGATTCTTCGTCTTCTCGCCCGCCCGAGCCGCGGTGGTTGTCTTGCTGCCCTTCCTCATTTCTTGCCCGGTCCCCATGGACGACTTCGTAGTCATCTTCATCACCTTGCCACCGATAGCCATCCATGAAACCACGCAAGAGCGGTGGTCCCGCACCTGCCGGAATCCGGAGTCCGCAATAAGGCTCTTCAGCTTGCATCTTCGACACGGACATCTTATCTCCGTCTCGTTCTTTTGAAGCATCTCGGCCTTCATGGACCTCAAAACCTATTCACGATGCCTTCGGTCATCGTATGCGGACCATATCAGTCGCTGCGAGGTAGAGCAAAAGCGATATTTTAGAACCAAGAAAAAATTTGGCATGACTTTCCCTAAAAATAGGACCAAAAAGAATGCTTAATGCCAAAATTCTACTTGAAAGCGAAATGAATCAACATTCCGCAAAATATTGGCAACTATCGCATTTCAAATACGGTACACCTCCAAACACAAACACATATGCAACACCACAAACATATGCAACACCACGAACATACATAGATCTAGCTAGGCCATAAAAAGCGCATGTGCACATTTTGTAGGGAGAACAACATAAATATAGCTTCCCCTTACTTACCTATTAAAACAAGGTAATTTAACCACTTAATTTGAATGAATCTATGGTGGAAATGAGGTGAAAAGAGGAGGCACCGAGACAAGGAGGAGGTGAAAAGAATGAAGTGGGGAGAAAGTGAGTGTGGGTAGGAGAGGCTGTCCAAAATATCTTGTTGCTGCCCACATACTAATGGCGCTTCCAACCTTTGAATGCGCCATTAGTAATCCAGGTTACTAATGGCGCAGGCGCACTTGTCCATGATGCCATTACTAGTTTAAACTAGTAATGGCGCACGGCTGATCGATCTTGCCATTAGTAATATTGCAAAAAAGGAATAAAAATATAATAAAAAACAACATTAGTGGCGCACTTCCGGACGGAGTGCGCCATTAGTAATTACAACTACTAATGGCGCACTTTATCCGAATCGCCATTAGTATGTTTGGACAGGCGCACTAGTTCAAATTTTTTTTGATACTAATGGCGCACCGTTTGCAGTGCGCCATTAGTAGTTTCAACTCTAATGGCGTATCAGCAGGTGGTGCGCCATTAGTATATACTAATGGCGCACCAACTGTCTGATGCGCCATTAGTGTCAATCCCATCTATAGCCCTTTTTCTAGTAGTGTCCCCCCTTCAAAGTCAAGGCTGACCCAAGCATCCTGACAAACGATGAAGATTATCCATGGTTACGGCGCAATAAGCAAACGACAGAAGTGAAGAAAAGTGAAGACTTTCTCCCGCAACTATTATGATTATACCATGCCAACTTTGTAACAGACGAGTATGATACCATTGTCCGTTTTGTACATGCACATGCTATGCCAACTTTTTCAGAGTTCATTTGAAAACTATGAATTTGAAAACCTACGCTAAGAAGGCGCTCACACCGGTTTATAAGCCCGTCCCTCTACACGCCATGTTGAGCTCACAAACTTGTGATTCACACAAATTTCAAAGAAAACTAATGGCACAAACAGAAAGTTTATAATTTTGCTGACCTAAAAGCAAAAATAATTAAAAAATAAAGCAAAAACCAAAAGAAAATAAATAATGCAGAAAACAAAACAAAAAAACTTGAAAAATAAAAATAGCAACAACAAGTATTTTGTTGTAAGTAGAAACAAAATAAAATAAATAAATAAAGCAAAAAGTGTTTTCAAATTTGAAAACTAATGGCACTAACAGAAAGTTTATAATTTTTCTAAAACTAAAAGCAAAAAGAATTAAAAAATAAAGCAAAAACAACAAAAATAAATAATGCAGAAAAGCAGAACAAAAAAACTGAAAAATAATAAAAATAGCAACAATAAGTATTTTGTTGTAAGTACAAACAAAATAAAATATATAAAGCAACAAATAAAACAAAAAAGTGTTTTTAAATTTGAAAACTAATGGCACTAACAAAAAGTTTATAATTTTTCTAAAACTAAAAGCAAAAAGAATTAAAAAATAAAGCAAAAAACAAAAAAAAAATAAATATTGCGAAAAGCAGAACAAAAAACTGAAAAAAATAAAAATAACAACAATAAGTATTTTGTTGTAAGTAGAAACAAAATAAAATAAATAAAGCAACAAAGAAAACAAAAAAAGAGTTTTCAAATTTGAAAACTAATGGCACTAACAGAAAGTTTATAATTTTTCTAAAACTAAAAGCAAAAAGGATTAAAAAATAAAGCAAAAGACCAAAAGAAAAATAAACCAAAACCAAAACCAAAATAAACTAAGTAAAGCAACAAATAAAACAAAAAAACAAACAAAAGTGCCACCTACTGGGCACCCACGGCCTGAATACGACTAGAAACCCTACCATGGGCCAGATTCAGCCCGCTGGAGGCCCAAAGAGGCCCACAGTACATATTGCACGCTTAGGCCCGAAAGCCTGCTTTAGAGAGGAGCTCGAGAGGGATGGCGCACCGCACCTTATAAACCGTGTGGCTCCCTCTCAACTAGCGAGGTGGGACTAAACATTTGGGCGCGAGGCAGCACGCGGTCTTTGGTCCCGGTTGGTGCCACCAACCGGCACCAAAGGCCGCCGCTGCATTAGTCCCGGTTCGTGGCACCAACCGGGACTAATGCCCCCCTTTAGTCCCGGTTGGTGCCACTCAACCAGACCAAAGGCCGCTTCCCCGCCTTTGGTCTTGAAAATTGGCCTTTGGTCCGGTTGGTGGCACCAACCGGGACTAAAGGGGCATTAGTCCGGTTGGTGCCACGAACCGGGACCAATGCCTGCTATATAACCAGGACTTGTGAAAATTTCACATCTCCCTCGCCTCCCTAGCCAGTTGGCCCCCGCCGCCAGTTGCCCAAATCGCCGCCGCGCTCGCTGCGTCGCCGCCGGCCGCCATCCCATCTCCCGTGCCCCTCGCCTCACGCCCGAGCCCACGCTGTCGCCGCCCGTGCCTGCCCCCCGAAAGCACGCACGGCAGCGCCCAGCGCCTGCCCGCCCCCACCATTGTCGTCGTCGCCGGCGCCCGCCCAGTGCCGCCCACGCTGACGCCGCCCCTCCTCCCGTTAAATCCGGCTCCGTGACCCCCTTTCCTCCCTGTCCCCTCGATCCTCTTCATATAATTTTTTTCATATAATTTTTTTTTTCATATGCATATGTTGATTATATGGATGGATGGATGATGTATATGTTGATTATATGGATGGATGGATGATGTATGCTTTTTTCATATAATTTTTAGGCAGATTTTTAGATTTTTAGGCAGATTTTAGAATTTTTTGTGTATGTATGTTATGTTTATATGTATGTATGTATGTTTATATGCAAAGCATATGCAAAGAAAATGTATGAATGGTCATATGCAAAAGAAAAATATATGTATGGTCATATGCAAAGAAAATGTATGTATGTATGTTCATATGAAAGAAAAATGTATGTATGTATGTTCATATGCATATGCAAAGAAAATGTATGTTCATATATATGATGATATGTTCATATAAAAAGGAAAATAAGAAGAGGAAGAAAGGAGAAGAAGAGGAGAGGAAGAAGAGGAGAAATAAATAAGAAGAGGAAAAAAGAAGAAAAGAAGAGGAGAAGAAGAAAGGAATAGAAGAGAAGAAGAAAAATAGAAAAATTCTATTTTTCTTCTTCTTCTATTCCTTTCTTCTTCTCCTCTTTTTTTCTTCTTTTATTGCGCTGCTAGATATGTATACCCCTCCCCTTCTCTTCAATAGGAAAAAAGAAGAAAAGAAGAGGAGAAGAAGAAAGAAAGGAATAGAGGAGAAAGAAGAAACTTTGACACGAGGCGGGGGTGCGATACCCCTCACGATAACATTATTTTCCCATGTATATGTATGTTGCGTCGTTGTCGATATAACGAGGGTGTCGAGGATCGCCGAGGGGTCGAGGGTGGGAACTAGGGTAGAGGGTCGAGGGTCGTTAAGGGGTCAAGGGTCGAAGGTTTCAGGGTCGAGGTTCCTATAGTGTCAAAGTATTGAAGAAATCCATGGCTTCATCATTAGCGGAGTAACCATGGCATGATGGTGCGAAGTCCTCAAAGTTATTACGGAATGGAGTTCCGGATAGGATAATTTGCCTTTTTATGCGAATCTCAGCAAAGGCCTTTCAAATAACGATATTCGGAAGGTTCTTGCTGAACTTTGTACCAAAAGCTTAATTATCCTATCTCGGGACTCCGCTCCAAAATAACTTTGAGAGCTTGCACCATCATGCACCAAGCATTTTCGCCTAATGATGAAGACATGGTTTTGTTGAATCCTTTGACACTAGGCAACCTCCAGACCCCTCGGCGATCCTCGACCCCTTGACCCTCGACCGCTCTGCGATCCACGACCCTCTACCCTACCGCGGGCGTCGATGCCCACGTCACTTGTGGGACATAGATGTAGTGTTCAACGCCGACCCCCTCCCGATAGCTTCAACACGTGGGGGGTGCGATATTACCCTCCTAGCTTGAAGCGTTCTCGAGGCCACCCCTAATCCTTGAAGCATTGTCGAGGCCACCCCAAACCCTAGAGAAGCAGCGTCGAGGCCACTAATATGATTCCTTATTGTGATTAGCTAGCTAGTTCTCGTTTGCCACTAATATATCCATATCTGTCATGTTTGAATAATAATTGCCATGTTGTAAATATTTGTAGAAACTATGGACACCCCGAGACGAAGCACAAGAAGCGTTGTTGAGGGAGATAATCGCACAAGGAAGTGATGCCGTGCTTCGTTGATGTTTCTCAACGACAACGATGGTCTGGAAGGAGAGGGTGAAGAAGCAGCTGGCTATGATTTACATGGCTCCGATGACCCAATGCGGTGCAAGAAGGAGAGGGTGAAGAAGTAGACCGTGAGGGCGGCTCGGTGATCACCAAACCGAGTCCGGCCAGGTATATATATTAGTTAAGCATGTCGACTAGCTAATTGATGCATTCATTGTTTTGGTATATATGTACACATATTAATTAACTCTCGTCTTTGTTCTTTTTTCTAGCCCTCCGCATCGAGCACAACTTCGGTAAAGAAGCGAGGCCCGAAGAAAAAGTTGAGCTCGGATGAAAAGTTTGAGATCATACAAATCAGCCTTGACGGCCAACCGATTGAACCCTACCGAACAAAGAAGGCATTTGTTGCTTAGTGCGGGGTTCTGGTTAGGGACAAGATCCCGAGCAGCATCCACCAATGGTATAAGCCTAAGAACGAAGACCCTGAGGTGTCTTGTGTCAATGATATGCAGAAAAATGATCTTTGGGTGAGCTGAAGTCAAATTTCACCCCTACCGCGGAGGATGATCCGGAGAAGCCAGTTATAGAGCCATTAATCAAGTCTTTTGCTCTAAAGAAGATGGCGGACCTATTCAGGAATTGGAAGAAAGACCTCAATAGGTATGTCGAAAAAATGAGACACCAGAATTCAAGGGCAAATATGAGAAGATCGAGAGATGATCGCCCGCATTTGTGGCCCACAAGACATCGGAAAAGAGTAAAAAGATGTCGGCGACAAACAAGAGAAATGCTGCGAAGAAGAAGCTTCACCATCGCCGCGGGGTCGATTGGCTACCTCTTAGCCCGGCCTAAGTGGGCCAAGGCTGAGAATGATCTGCATGATAAAGGGATCGAACGAGAGACAATGAACTGGCGAACCGTTGCGGACTTGGTTCTTTGGGGCGGCGGATCCTTGGACCCTATAACAGGAAGTGCATTTGGGCCAGACGAACAATTGGACATACCAGTCAAGAGGCTTCAGCAATATATTGAAGCAGCGCAGCAAGGGACGTTCGTTCGACAGGGGAGAAGGACGAGCTCACAATGGCCCTCGGCAATCCGGAGCACCACTGGCGGACACGAGGCACGCCGAGCTCTGTTTCGTGGAAGGCCGGATTTCGGGGCGGGGGTTACAAAACCCAGAGAGGAGGAAGAAAGCGGAGCAGAGCCAACTACGAGCGCTGCACGAAAGGGTAATGGGGCTAGAAGGAACGTGAAGCGGATCGCAGCAAAGCGACCTGCTGAAGCTTCCCCAGCTACCCGCCATCTCAGCGGAGAAGCGGCGTGGCTTCCACCGAGCTGCTTCAGCGAGCATGCCTTGACGGCTCCTGCCCGGCTATCCCGTGGATGCTATCACGGATGCTGAAAATTGCCACCTTATGGGCGCAATGGAGCAATTTGAAGGTCAAAGCGGCTGTTGGCTCAGTTTATCCTACTAAACCCGACTCAACTTTTCACCGCCGGCGATTCGAAGGATATGCTAAGGTGATGGTCGATGAAATAACGGAGGATTTGAGGACCTCGGCAGACCACCCTACCGGTGAAGGGGAGTATCGGCTGGGTTACGCTCAAGACTCCATGCCTATGGCGGAAGGATCTCATCAACCTTACGAACTGGACTCCTCCGCCTCCTCCTCCTCCTCCGTGAGTCAGGGCACTCCGCCTCCTCCACCGCCTCCTCCTCCGGCGAGTGGCGATCAGGGCACTCGGCCGGCTCCTTCTCCGGCCGTGGCGGCACTCCGCCTCCTTCTCCGCCTTTGCACCGGGCGCCCGATCAGCCAGCCTCCTCCTTCTCCGCCTCGTCGGCAAAAGGCGGAAGAGACCCGCCGCCGCTCACGGCTGCTCCGGCGTCGTAGTCCTTCTCCTCCGCCTCGTAAGCAAGGAAAGAAGACATCCGCTCCGTCTGCTCCGCGGCGTCTAGCAGTACAGCCAAAGGTGGGAGGAGATATGATTCGGTCCTTCTCTGAAGACTCGGAGAAGTTACCGTACAAGAGGAGCGAGGAGGAAAAAACGCCAAGATCAGCAGACCGAAGTGGATGATTGGTTTCAAGGGTTGAAAGCAAAGAGACATCCACCTCGGGAGGAGAAGGTAGATCCGGTGAAAGCGAAGCGCACTCTGGCTGCCCTGACAAAACCACCCAAGTCTCCGCCGAAAGGCAACTATGAGCGCATTATTGGAAAGGCATTTGCCGAAGCGGAGAGGTCGGGAAGTACTAAAAGTGATCAAAGGATGAAAGAACGACGAGCGGGAAACAAATTGCCCAGCTCGGCGAACAAGCGAAGCAATCGTGCCCCCGCTCAAGGTGCACCGCTAGCGACATCGTCGATCCGAGGATGGTGCCCGGTTATGGCAATCCTGCAGATTACCTGCCCGACGATGTACATTATGATTTCTTGGAGGTGCAGATACAAAGATACGATGCAGGGAAGCCTCTCGTCAAAGATCAAAGTTCTCTATCAACGATGATGCGAAGATTGCATGATTGGTACATGAAAACCTGCAAAGAGTCCGAGGGAGGAGTACTTTGTATGTGAGAGTTAAAAGGAGCATGACCTCCTTGGAATTGAACTGTTGCCTATTCCATTTGAGGAGTTCTATCAGTTTTTCAATCAATTGGCCATCGATAAATCAACGGTCACCTGCTCATGTCTGTAAGTAGTACTACTTACATCACTAAGTCTCTCTATATAACTCAGCCCTTTCATTGCATGTATTTATAATTATCCTCACTATATTATGCAGATTGAAGATCGCGAATTGAAGAAAAGACAAGTGGGAGATATTGGGTTCATTAACACGTATCTCATAGATGCAACTGAGGTTAAATATTGTGCCCAAGAAACCGAGGCCAACTTGCTACGATCGTTGGAAATAAATGAACACAAAGATATAATACTCTTTCCTTACAACTTCAAGTTAGTGTTCTTTGTCTTGTGGCATATTCGGTTTCCTTATTAGTCCAGGTTATAGTAATGTAATATTGATGAGTTATGCATGTGTGCGCAGCTACCACTATATTCTCCTAGAGATTAAGCTTGAGAAGGAGTAGTAACTGTCTTAGACTCAAGCGAAAAGATCCCAAGGAGTATCTGGGACATGACTGAACTGCTTTAAGTAAGTTAAATCGATCAATATCCACCATATCAACAACTTTGTTCATTTCTGATATCAAGTAATTGTTTTCTTTGTATGGCAGGGCTTGGAGAAAATTCACCAAAAGCTCGGGACTACCGAAGAAGCTGCAATTTAGGCACCCAAAGTAAGTACTATATAGTAGCATATTCCACGCATCTCCTAGTGATTCAAGCGCTAGTTTCATCAATACCATTTAGCATGCTTGCTAATTATCAGTTTGATTGACCTCTATTTCTTGTAAAGTGGTTGTGGCAGGAACAAGGGAATGATTTCTGTGGATACTACATTTGCGAGTCCATCCGCCACACGACCCGTGAGCGGGGCTACTCCGACAAACAATATGAAGTGCGTAAATAACAATATTCACAATTTTATTTTATTACCATCATTTGTGTTGAGTTTCATTCATTCATATATATATATATATATATATGTATTGACCCCCTTCTTAAAATTAGATGTTTCGGATGCGGGATGAACTCCTAGCACCAGATCGCATCACGAGCAATTCAAGAGGAATTGGTGGCATTCTTTCTTGACCACGTGATCGCTGAAGGCGGAGAATACTATGTGGACCACGTGTCCGTATGTTAGGAGATTATATATTTGTAAAAGATAATTATTGTACATATGTAGCCGGTAGTGCCGGATAGATATACGAGAACTTGTTGTTCGACCAATCTCTCGGAGAAGGAGAGGTGGTCGATATCACTTCTCTCTGTATGCATATATGTTCATGACGATCTTCTGCTTGCTTACTAGCTAGCTAAGCGTGTCTAGCTAGTCCTCTCTATCCATATGTATGGTACGTAGCGTCGACCAAGCCCGGACAAAAGATAGGACACTTCTATCTATTAATTAGCTAGCTATAGCACAATATATGAAACACCTAAATTAACCCCCCAACCCCCCCCCCTTTTCAAAAAAAAAAAACCACAGCCACAGAAATGTCGACGCGTGGATGCCTATTGGTCCCGGTTGGTGCCACCAACCGGGACCAAACCTCCCTGCACTGGGCTCGGCAGGCCACGTGGAGGCCCATCTGTCCCTGCTTACGGATTGAACCGGGACTAAAGGGTCAGGGCATTAGTATCGACCCTTTAGTCCTGCTCATGAACTGACTAAAGGCTCCTCACCAACCGGGACTATAGGCCCTTTTTCTACTAGTGAGTGGAGAGCTTGTCAAATAGAGGTGGAATGCAATTCTTTCCAGCTAAAGTATGTTCCAGCTAAACTCCTATACCTGAGATTTTATTGATTTCGTATGTTCGAATATTTATTCAAACTATTTAAATCAAATTTATTCTATTTAGTTGGAAATAATTTATTGATTTATGCTATTTAGTATAATGAAATCACTTCAAATTTATAAATAGTTAATAGCTAAGATTAATAACTAATATCTGAGACTTTACAGATTTCCTATACTAACATCTGAGATTTTACATGATTTCTACTATGTAAGACCACTTACCCTAGTGGTTAGATCATCACAATTGTAATGAGAGGTTCATCGGTTCAATTCCGATAGTCGGCTTTTTTTTCTCCATCGATGTTGTACGAACTAGAATCACTTTTTTTCTGAATTAAATGGAGAATCCAGGATCTTTTATGTTTTTACCTTACATTTTTTTCTAGACACAAAAAAATACAGAAATTGATGAAATTCCTTTATTTTTGGTATTTTAGTTAATTTTACTCTGTTTAACCTTTAGTTTAATTCATTTTTAATTTTGATGTACTCTGTAATGTAAATACAATGAAATTTCAATAAAATAAAAAAGGAGTCTTCATGTGCCGTTATCGAGGACCTCGCTTAAAAAAAATACACCGTCTCGTAGATATACTAGGACTAACTTGAAAAACACCTAAATCCAGAAGTTACCTTAGAAAAAGTCAAATCTGGGAAAAAGGAGCAATATCATATTTGTCTTCAAGAAAAACTCAAATTACATATTCAATATGGTCCGAGAGAACAACAATAACCTAGATATGTACATATCGCTGGAAAAGCAAAAAGGTTAACCAGCCAGGTTTTACTTCAATTACTTGAAATGCGTTTGGATAATATCCTTTTTTGGTTGGGTATGGCTGCAACCATTGTTGGGGCCCGCCAATTAGTCAACCATAGACATATTTTAGTCAATGGTCGTATAGCCAATATACCAAGTTTTCGTTGCAAACCCTGAAATATTATTACTACGAAAGATAATGAAAGATCAAAAGGTCTGGTTCAAAATTATATTGCTTCATCGAACCCAGGGAAATTTCCAAAGCATTTCTCGATTAACACAAATGAATATGAATGACTAGAAAAAAAATCCTAGATAGGAAATGGGCCAGTCTCAAAATAAATGAGTTGTTAGTTGTAGAATATCACTCTCGTCAGACTTGAACTTAACAAAAAAAAAGGAAAGGTTCACAGAATTTTCTTCCACTTCCCCTTTCCCCGATCTAAATTTCCCTATGACCATTACCATTAATTTGTGTTTTCCCATCAACCAGATTAAATTGATTAACCCTAGGATTAGGATTATTTTTTTCTGTTTTCCTCTGTGTATTTTACATACCACAGTAATTTGCTATAGAGAAATTCTAATTTGTATTAAGTAAAAATAAGATAATTTTAGATATTATTTCTGGAAAAAACCGTTATTTGATTTTATACATTGTGATCCTAAACATTGATGCATTAAGAAAAACTGAAAGAGATGGATTTGAACCCTCGATAAACAAAAGTCTACATAGCAGTTCCTATGCTATGCCTTGAACAGCTTGGCCATCTTACCTACATAACTTATAATGGAAAATAAACTGAGTGAAGAGTGAGTTTTCTTATTCGTGCAGTATAGGTACATCCACCACAGCTCGGGGGTTCCATAGTTCTGTAGTACTATTGGAAAAATTCCTTTTGAGCTAAGTGGAAGGATACATGATTTTTTACTATAAATTGCACTCGCTATCAAATATAAGTTTTATTTTGGGTTTTCCCGCAACTAAAGAAAAAGATAATGGAAGAATTCTCCTTATTGTATAATAAAATAAAGAAACGTTCGAATTATGTTTCCATAAGATACGCTACACCATACTATCGAATTCCAAAATAGGATATGAGACAACCAATAATTTTGAAAACACGAAATAGTTGATGACACTAAAAATTGAATGAAATCCGGTGTTAGTCAAATATTGGATATCTCTTCGTGTCCAAGCAGAAGGAAAAGGATACAATTTGAGCTGAGCAAAAAATCCATATCTCTCTTATCCATTTAAAGCATATGGATCAATCTATTTATAATTATAAGAATCATATGTGTTTGTTTTATGTTATTTTGTGAAGGAATGAAAAAAAATCTATATAAAATGGCTTGAAAATTCACTAAAAAAAGACACATCCGTGACATTATGGTCCAAAAAAAGAACTTTTTCTGTCATGGATATGACACTTCTATAACGACAATTATGACAAAAAACACGTATCATTATGGACGTGGTTGGCTTCTACTTCTTTGAAAAAATATTATAACAGAAAATGGGATTTTTGTCCTGAGCGGGCCGGAGAAACACCTGCATGACATTCCTTGGGCCATCAATGATGTAAAAAACCATGGTAGAATTGAGTGCGAGGAATTTTTTTGGTGTTCCGGCTTACGGTAGGCTGTTGGGGCCTTGCGATACAGTGTGTTGCGAGTTTCTCTCATACGCGCGTGTGTGTGAGGCGCTCAGTAACTGAACCCGAGCGAGGCGGTCACCTACTAAAATCGAGCAATCGATCGATCCCTCCTCGCAGTAGCTAGCTACGTACTGAAGCGAGTGATCGATCCAACTATGTACTGAACCCAAGCGATTCCTTCGCTGCCAACTTAACATGATTGATTCCTTCGTGCTAACTGAATCTGACCGATCGATCGTTGCGGCTGCTTACTAAAGCTTATCGATCGATGTGTTGCATCGAGCCCCCTTGTGATACGTAGCCCGTTGAATTACCTCCCGATGAACCATGCCTGTTGCTGTCGCGCGAGACATGCATCGATCGAGCCCCTTGTGCGAGACATGGTGGGTTGACCTAGCCGGTTGGTTAGCCGTGGATGAACAACCCCCTTTGTTGTTGCCCACTCGTACACCCCACCCCAGCCGGTGGGGGTTGGATGAACCAGATCCCGTGGTAGTACACGATTGCCGCTGGATGAACAGGACCACGAGGAGGCCACCACACCCTAGCCAGTTGGGGTGGGTGAACATGACATCGTGGAGGCTCGATGGACAATAGCCGTCGGAGGCTGGCGGAATTGGTGGAAGTCAAGGGTAGATGAATAGCAGAATGTGGAGTCCCATTTTACGGTACGCCCCATCCCTCCCGATGAACATGACCCCATTTCCACCTTAGGTGATTGGAGAGAAGTATATTTCCTCCATTTTGCGGTACATCAGACCCCTTCCGATGAATAGGACCACGTTTCGACCACAGGAGGTTGGTTAGAAGTCTGTTTCCTTTGTTTTGCGGTACGTTAGACCCCTCCCGATGAACAAGACCCCGTTTCGACCGTAAGGGGTTTCATCCGTTTTGCGGTACTCTAGACCCCCAGCCGGTAGGGGGTTGATGAAATGGACCCCGTTTCGACTGTTCCATCCAATCCAGTTGTCTCCCGATGAACTGGACGCATTCCAACCTAGTCATTTGACACCTGATGAACACGACGCTGTTTCCTCCATTTTAGCCCAGCTGGTAGGCTGCCGATGCACACGACGCCTTTGTTGTCATCCTTTGCATGTCCTTGTACATGAGGCCTGGCTGTACGTACGCGCGTTTCCGCGTTCGAGACCCAACCCATATGTATGTGGCCATATTTACTTTCTTACACCCTGGCTGTACGTACGTAATAAGGAGGCACTTACTTGCGTGCGAATATGTAACTGGTGGATCCCAATTGTCAGGGGGAGCAGTCGTTCATATGTCCACCATTCTGTGAATGCAAGAGCGGTTTTGTGATATTCACAAGGCCACGCTCGTCTACTGCGACAACGTTTCTGCCGTGTACCTCTTTGCCAACCCGGTCCATCATCGTCGAACGAAGCACATTGTGCTTGACATACACTTCGTTCGCGAGCAGGTGGCTCTTGTGCGCATCCGGGTACTCCACGTCCCGGCGGCGCAACAGTTCGCCGATGTCATGACAATAGGACTGCCTACTTCTGTCTTCGAGGAGTTTAGGTCCAGTCTTTGTGTCTCCGGCGCTGCTTCGACTGCGGGGGGTGTTGAACATATGATTTATGCGTGTATATTGTGTAACTCGGCCACCTCCCAGCTTCAGATAGTTGAGGCTGGCGCCCACTTTATACTCCATATATACGTGCGCTTTGCACCGATCAATACATCGTGTAGCATTGCCAAACTCTCGCTTCCAACAATTAGCACCACGTCGAACATACTTTAGCTGGAACGAATCAAACATGAATTATTGAAGATAGCTTCGAACTAAGAGGGTGGGTGTCACAGACATTGTTATCTATGGCATCGCTGTCGTCGTTGCCATCATAATATCATAGCAAAATTATATAGTAGTACTAGATAGTGCGCTGACAGATGCAAGTGGTGGCCGTGTAATACGACAGGTAATTGACAGGTTCGACTCGAACATGCTCGTCACAACATACAAATGAATCACCAATAATGCATGTCTTCTAGCATGTGTTAGGTTGTCTCGAGTCTAGCCTATCGCCCCGCTGCAATTTTCTATTCGAGGTACTAGTAATTAATGAGCAGCGTTAGGTGCGTCTGAACCAAAAGAAATAAAAGAGCAGCGTTAGGTGCATCTGAACCAATGGAGGTAAGGACGAGACTTCGCGGCAACCAACCGCCACAAAACGTGTACTGTACAATGTTTTTATTTGCTCGATTTGTCTTGCAGTGAAACTAGGCGCAAAATGAAATGCTAGAAACTCCGGCCGGCCGTCACAACTGTATTCAATACTACGTGCCTGCCTGTCCGGACGCTTATGATTAAGATATATTGTTTAGTTCTTGTGAATAAACATTTCATCTCTGCACGTGTATGACTATGAGCAAGTCTCATCAACATCCTCAACGAAACAAACAAACCAATGCGGTGCATCTTCTCGTCACTGAGCCTAGTCTCATCGAACTCATCTGTGAAACGAATAAATCAGTGGAGACCTCGTCAAATAGAGGTGGGACGCATTTCGTTCCTACTAAATTCCTATACCTGAGATTTTACGGATTTACCATGTTCGAATATTTATTCAAACTATTTAAATCAAATTTATGCTATTTAGCTGGAACTGGTTTATTGATTTATGCTATTTAGTATAATGAAATCACATCAAATTTAGAAGTAGTTAATATCTAAGATTAATAACTAATATATGAGATTTTACGGATTTCCTATACTATATACCTATTTCTATTTGTTACACTATTTTTCGTTATGTAATCCCACTTAGCTCAAAGGGTAGAGCGTCGCATTTGTAATGCGAGGGTCATCGGTTCAAAGCTCATAGTCTGCCTTTTTCTTCCTCTATCGATTTCAACGAAGAAGAATCTCTTTTTTTCCGAATTAAATGGAGAATCCAGGATCTTTTATGTTTTTTACCTTAGAATTTTTTCTGGATACAAAACAATAGAATAATTATATATATACAAAAAATACAGATTTTGATGAAATACCTTTTTAGTGGTACTTAAGTTGATTTTACTCTGTTCATCCTGTAGTTTAATTCAATTTTAATTTTGATGTATTCTGTAATGTAAATAAAATTAAATTAATTTGTAAAATGAAATTTCAATAAAATAAAAAAGGAGTCTTCATGTCGCGTTATCAAAGACCTCGTTTAAAAAAATACGCCATTTGGGAGCTTTACCGGGACTCACTAGAAAAATACCTTAATCGAGAAGTAATTTAAAAAAATCAATTCCGAGAAAAGGAGCAATATCGTATAGCTGGAGAAGCAAAAAGGTCAACAAGCAGGTTTTACTACAATTACCTGAAATGCGTTTGGATAATATCCTTTTTGATTTGGTATGGCTTCAACCATACCTGGGACCCGCCAATTAGTCAACCATAGACATATTTTAGTTAGTGGTCGTATAGTCAACATACCAAGTTTTCGTTACAAACTCTAGATATTATTACTACTAACGATAACCAAAGATCAAACGGTCTGGTTCAAAATTATATTGCTTCATCAGACCAGGGAAATTGCAAAAGCAGTTGATGATTGACACGTTAGGATATAAAGGATTAGTAAATAAAATCCTAGAAAGGAAGTGGGCCAGTCTCAAAATAACGAAAAAAGGAAAAGTTCATAGAATTTTCTACCCCTTTCTCCGATATAATTGCCCTAAGACAATTACCATTAATTCGTATTTACCCACCAACTAGATAAACTTGACTAACCCTAGGCTTATGATCCTTTTTTGTTTTTTCCTCTATGTGTATTTTACATACGACAATAATTTTCTATAGAGAATTTCTAATTTCTATTAAATAAAAATAAGATAATATAGGATATTATTTATGGAAAAAATGTTATTTGATTTGATACATTGTGATCCTTAACGTTGAAGAATTAATCAAAAGGAAAAGAGGGGGATTCGAACCCTCGGTAAACAAAAGTATACATAGCAGTTCCAGTGCTACGCCTTGAACTGCTTGGCCATCTCTCCTACGTAACTTATTAGGAAAAATAAACCGAGTGCTAGTTTTCTTATTCCTAAAGGGCTATCCCGCTTTAGCCCCGGTTCAACAGGAACCGGCACTAAAGGCCCACCACGTGGCATGAGCCCACGGCGGGGGCTGGTAGACCTTTAGTCCCGGTTAGTAACACCAACCGGGACTAAAAGGTTTAGTGGTTTTTGGTTTTATGATTTATTTTTTCTTTTAATTTTGTGTTTTCCATTTAATTCTTTTTGATTTGAAACATATTTTACGCTACTACATATTGTACACATTATGCATATATACAAATAGAATTTCTCATAGAACAGATCATATATATATATATCATCGAATTTCTCTCACGACCATCCACGCGTGCACGCGCGCGCGCACACACACACACACAAGTTGGTATATACAATTTCTCCTACAATATGCAGATCAATACGTGGAGGCATTACTTCGGTAGCGGGTAATGTAATTCTCCTTTGGGATCTATGACCTGGTCGAGCAAAAATCCCGCTATTTCCTCTTGAATCGCTCGGACGCGATTCGTTGGTAGGAGCTTATCCCGCATGTCCTTCATCTTTAAAGAAGGAGATCAATATGCATGTATTAGTTGTGTGTGTATATATTAGATAATGATGTAAAAATTGTGACTAGTGTTCTGGCAAACGTACTCATTGCTCTCTATTAGTTCTGCTCATTTCAGACGTCATCATGCGAATGTTCTCGCAAACGTAGTATGCACATAAATCAGGCCCCGGCGCGTGCTTCAGTGCCTTTAATTGAATAGAAGTCAATCAGATAATAATTAATCAAGGATGATAATGGTATTGAAACTAGAATTAAAGAGATGTTAGCTAGCTAGCTAGTACTACTTAATTAATTACCTTGGGTTGATGCCATATCAGCTATTGTCTCCATGGGCCATCAACCTGTTTGGTGAACTTTTCCCAAGCCCTGCGCGCCGGCAAAAAAAATGAATAAAGGGGTTATTAATTAGTTGATATCATGGAAATGACGACCTTAAAGAGGCTGACATATAGTTCGATAATGATTGAAATTACTTGTCAACCATCCCCTTCACGATTCCAGTACTTTAATTTTTCCCTCGTCAACTTGAATAATTAACAAGATCTAGTGGAAACTACATGCGCGCACGTTTACAGATATAAATTAAGCGGGCATGTGTAAACTCATCAACCACCCTAAACCCTATACAATTATTAACATCGAGCTAGTAAGAAAAAAAAGAATTTGTAATACAAGACAGTGTGACTCACCCGAAGTTGTAAGGAAGTAATATATCTGGATAGGTATTTAGGCGCTTCAATAACTCTAGCAAGCTTTTCTCTGTGTCTTTTCGTTCCCATAGACGCCTCCATGTCTCTTGATTAACGGTATTTAGGTCAATGAACCCAATGCCATAGCGTCTAGCTTTTTTCATATCATACATCTTCATTCTGCATTAATACCACAGAAAAAATATAGTGAGGATAATTACAGGTAATGACCAACGAGCCCTACAGCTAGCTAGAGACTTAATTAAATTACGTAAAGAAATCACTTACGTACAATAGCAACTCCATTTATAGATTTGTCGAGTGTGTCTTGATTGAATAACTGAAACAGTTCTGTAAACTCGACATACAGATCATTTTCATGATAGTAATACTCTGACCTCACTTTCACCATGAGGGACTCTTGATCAGTAGTCTTGGTTTATTACATGTACCATTGATGCAATTCATACATTCTGGTTGAGAGGTTCTTGACCTCCTCAGGCTTGACCATTGGTTGGCCGCGGGCGTATTTCTGTTTTACATCATCCTCTTTAGTCCCTTCTATGGGCTCGAGCTCTAGGAGTTGACAAACGGTGATACCAGCCTCTTCATCCATCCTTCTATGAGCGTCGGTTATTACCAGCTGATCGGTGCCGGTACTCACATGTGTTGGTGGTACAATGAGCGGGGGGATCGATTGCACCGCCTGTCTCCCAGCTGGGGAAAAGTTTTCTCGCTTTTTTGGCAGCTCCTTGGCTTGAGCTCGAGCTCGACTCCTTTTTTTGTGCTTGATATGTCTTCTCGATTTGGCACTCATAGTCAAAGCAACATGCGGGGGAGCTGGTGCTTTAGCCATAAGAACAAAGTGGTCAACGACATGCTCAGGTACAATCTCCTTTGGCGGCGGTGGCGGTTTCGGTCCAAAATGGGCCCTCAGTTGGGCATGTACTTCGGCTTCATTTTCCTCCTCAGTCAGGTCGTAAGGCCGACGAGGAAGAGGCTTGAGGTTTGGACCAAATTGGTATCTTTTGCCTCCTGTACTTGTACCGCTAGCCGTCAGAGCTGCGGTGGCTCTCTTACGCTGTTGCTTAGGCAGCGGAGACGGCTGACGCGGTGCTTGACTTGGAGGAGGAGGACCGGGCTGACGCGGTGCCGGACTTGGAGGAGAAGGAGTGGGCTCACG
This sequence comes from Aegilops bicornis, assembly GCA_021605145.1. Lineage (NCBI taxonomy): Eukaryota > Viridiplantae > Streptophyta > Magnoliopsida > Poales > Poaceae > Aegilops > Aegilops bicornis. The sequence goes on from JAHIAL010000096.1 coordinate 1,427,615, forward strand.
CGGTGCCAGACTTGGAGGAGCAGGAGTGGGCTCACGAGTTGGCGGACTTGGAGGAGCTAGAGTCTGCAGAGGTGGTGGCTGACTTGGTGGAGCTAGAGTCGACTGCTGACGCGGTGGCGGACTTGGAGGAGGAACCAGCTGACGCGGTGTCGGTGGCCTTGGAAAGACAATGCAATCCTCTCTCTAGAGAATGATCCGATGTATGGCCTCTCCCAGTGTGCACTTGTCGTCACCTCTAGGAATGTCAAGCTCTAGCCCCGAATATTGTGCCACCACTTCATCAACCGCGACATGAGCATAGCCAGCTGGAATCAGATTGCAATGGAAGGTTGCTTCAGGGGAATTTTTTATATGCAACACCGTCCGCCACCTTCATGGATATGTTCGTTATTTTAAAGTGTAGCTCACAATTAGTGTTACCCATGATGTCATCCACAAGGCATCTATGCAGCAATGCCTCATCATCCGAGGCGGAACCCATGCTGCTTCTCGGCATGGATGGGACGGTGCTATCCAATGCTGGACCCGCTAGCTGCTGGTGCTGCTGAGACCCCCTTTCCTGGCTAATTTCGTCGATCTGCTGCTGCTGCCGCTGGAAAGCGAGTGCCAACTCTGTGTCTGCTGATTCTAGGCCTGGAAGGCGGTCTTCTTCCTGCTTCCTCGACTCGTCCTCTAGCTTCCTCTTCTTCTTCTCCGCTATCTTCCTTCTCGCACGACTTCTGTAGTCGGCGTTCCAGTCCGCAAACCCCTCAAACCACGGAACAATGCCTTTGCCTCATGTTATTCCCGGGTGTTCAGGGTTCTTCAGGGCGCGTGTAAGCTCGTCATTCTCTCTGTTGGGAGTGAACACCCCCGTTCATGCCTCTTCTATTGCAACAAGTAAATTGCCAGAGGCTTCTTTAAGACTTGCCGGCTCCAAAACCTCCCTGTCTTTGGGTCCAACGTCCCCCCATGCACATAGAACCATGTCCTGACCCTGGGGGGCCATCTCAATGTAACTGGAGTGACCCCTGCATCCACCATTTGTTGCTCAGCGAGATCCCACTTAGGCCGGGCGACCTCGTAGCCACCTGGCCCCAGCTTATGGTGCCATATCTTTTTCGTGGCATTGATCATGTTTATTCTCGACCGTTCCTAAGCTACTTCTGATTCCTTGAATTTCACAAAAGCGTCCCAGTGATCTCTTTCCTTCTCAAGTGTTCCCTTGAATTTTGGAGTCTTCTTCCCTCCTTCGACGTACTTGTTTCATATAGTTTTCTTGTGGTTGTTGAACGCTATCGCCATCTTCCTAAGAGTAGCGTTCTTGACTTTCTCCACATCTGCAGCTGTGAAATGATCTAGTAGCGTGAAATGTGACATGAGAGATTCCCAAAGCCGATATTTTGCTCTTTGGTCGTCAAAATTAAGATCTGGACGTTCCTTTTCTGGCTTCTTCCATTCTTTAATGGAGATCGGGATTTGGTCCTTCACAATAACTCCGCACTAACGAATGAACTTGCCCGCATTCTTCTTAGGCTCGAGCGGTTCGCCATTAGATTTGATGGCATCGATGTTGTACTTTACGCCATCCTTCAAATTTTTGGCCGGGCCTCGCACCGTCCTACTGCATGTAGAAGATTTTCTTGATCCGGAGGGCTGAAAGAAGAAAGATCGATTCATTAATATATATACAAATCAATTAAAACATGTGATGATCACCAGATGCCTGCTTATATAAATATACCTCGCCGGTGTTTGTTATTTGAAGATCATCATAGTTCTGGACTTCATCCCTTCGTTCGTCTTGATCGAATATCATATCACCCTCCCCGGTATTGTTCAGATATTGTGAGCTGTCATCTTCTTCATTCTCATCTGGCCGGCTCGGGGAGCGTATGATCTCGAACAGGGCCTCTTCTCCTTCTCTGCCGGTATTGTCCGCCATAGCTTTTATTTAACTAATCCAAAAGAAATATAAAACAATTTAGTACGCATCTCGAATAATAGTAGATAACTGATATGCATCTCGAATAATAGTAGATAATAGATATGCATCTCGAAAGATCAAACTGAATCATAGTAGATAATATGCATCATCAAATATAATCTCGAATACATCGTCTCGAATATTATCGAATAATATAATCTCGAATATGTCATCTGAATAATCTAGTTCACTCACAAAGAGAAGGAACCACCACAGTATCATAGCTCCAGTGGGATCCCCGAAGAACCTGCCAGGTATTGGAGAACCTGACGTCCAAGGCAACCATGTAGCGACGGACGTGCTCATCCTCCTCCCTGACACGGTGACGTACCACCTCCGCAAGGGATGTCAGCCTCCGCACTGAATGTGGCTCACGCGCCAGCCACCAAGGAAGCTCCGGGTCAACGACGGGACCTGGGTTCCTCATCAAGATGCGCGCCCCTGAAGGTACCACCTCCCAGTGCCAGCCCGGCGGAGCCCAGTCCCGGACATGGTGCTTCTAAAGCAGGACGTCGTCGTGAACCGGTCGACGACGAGGATGCGGGCCGGGCATCGTTGATGTCGATAACAAATTCTATGCAAATATGTAACATTTTTTAACTGTTTGGCTAGGAACAGGATTCAGAATCATAACTCTCTTAACCTTTAAAGGGATTTAACAAAATGGCGCCGATTCTCGGATGTGCGTAAGATGATCCATATTTTCTGATCTCATCTACCCTTCTATATGTCATGTTGTCTAGTGTCAAAGGATTCAAGAAAACCATGGCTTCATCATTAGCTGGAAGTAACAAGCACATAATGGTACGAAGCTCTCCAAGTTGTTTTGGAACGGAGTCCTGAATAGGATAATTAGCTTTTTGGTACGAAGTTCAGCAAGAGTTTTCCGAATATCGCTATTTGAAAGGCATTTGCTGGAATTCGTACCAAAAGAGAATTATTCTATCCGGAACTCCGTTCCAATAACAACTTTGAAGAGCTTCGTAGCATCATAAGCCTGTTACTTCCGGCTAATGATGAAGCCATGGATTTCTTCAATACTTTGACAAACAACATGACATATAGAAGAATATATATAATATTCTGATCACGGGATCAAAATAATATTCTAATCACATCCTGAACTTCCTGAGTTACCCAACCTGACCTTCCCCGATTACTAGCTTGAACTTCAGCTAAAAAGTGTTCAAATGGGGCTTGCGATATACCGTTGGAAAGCTGCGGACATGAGTATTATGACCTAAGTTTATTTTTTGGCAAAATGTAAGCGGTTTAAGAGCAGTTTTGAAAACCGTTTTTTCTTCAAACAAAAAACATGAATCGTATTTTTGATCGTATTTCTAAACCGTTTATCGTAATATGGCAAATAATACGCCATTGGAAAGCTGCTGCAAAACTGCGTGGTCCATATGTTGATAGTTTTCTCTAATTCCCTATGGTTAAAGAGTAATTTGGAAAATCATAAAATTTCGCAAACAGCCGAGTTCGTATTTTCAATGTCATTTCTAAACGGCTAATCCAATTGAGGCAAATGATATGGCATTGGAAAGCTTATGAAAATGCACTAGTTTTTCATGTTAAAGTTTTTTCTAATTTTTAACGATTTAAAAGTAATTTAGAAAATGGTACAAGTTCCACTGAGTTCGTACTTTCGAGCTAATTTTTTAACCGTACGTCTGAATGCAGCAAATGATATGGCGCTGGAAAGCTTGAGGAAATACAAATTTTTTTGGTATATATTGTTTCTCCCAATTCCTTACGGTTTTTAGTCAAATTTGAAATGGTTAAAAAGCTATTTGTATTGTAATTTCTAGAAATTTTACCGGAATGAGACAAATAATATATCGTTGGAAAGCTATGACAAATGCGGAACATTTTCATGTTGATGGTTTTCTCTGATTCCTAGCCGTTGTCAAGTAATTTCAAAAATGACGACATCATTCGTTTTGTCTTTTTCGCGAAACAGATTCTTCAAAAATGCACCATGATGTCTACTACACAACCTTCTTCTTGTAGACATTGTTGGGCCTGCAAGTGCACAGGTTTGTAGGACAGTAGCAAATTTCCCTCAAGTGGATGACCTAAGGTTTGTCAATCCGTAGGAGGCGTAGGATGAAGATGGTCTCTCTCAAGCAACCCCTGCAACCAAATAACAAAGAGTCTCTTGTGTCCCCAACACACCCAATACAATGGTAAATTGTATAGGTGCACTAGTTCGACAAAGAGATGGTGATACAAGTGCAATATGGATGGTAGATATAGGTTTTTGTAATCTGAAAATATAAAAGCAGCAAGGTAACTAATGATAAAAGTGAGCGTAAGCGGTATTGCAATGATAGGAAACAAGGCCTAGGGTTCATACTTTCACTAGTGCAAGTTCTCTCAACAATAATAACATAGATAGATCATATAACAAGCCCTCAACATGCAACAAAGAGTCACTCCAGAGCCACTAATAGCGGAGAACAAACGTAGAGATTATGGTAGGGTCTGAAACCACCTCAAAGTTATTCTTTTCGGATCGATCTATTAAAGAGTTCGTACTAGAATACCACCTTAAGACACAAATCAACCAAAAACCCTCATCACCTAGATACTCCATTGTCACCTCAAGTATCCGTGGGCATGATTATACGATATGCATCACACAATCTCAGATTCATCCAACCAACACAACGTACTTCAAAGAGTGCCCCAAAGTTTCTACCGGAGAGTCAAGAACGTGTGCCATGAACCTATGCATAGGTTCATGGGAGGAACCCGCAAGTTGGTCACCAAAACATACATCAAGTGGCACGTGATATCCCATTGTCACCATAGTTAAACACGGCAAGACATACATCAAGTGTTCTCAAATAAAGACTCAATCCAATAAGATAACTTCAAAGGGGAAACTCAATTCATCATAAGAGAGTAGAGGGGGAGAAACATCATAAGATCCAACTACAATAGCAAAGCTCGGGATACATCAAGATCGTGCCATAGAGGAACACGAGAGAACACGAGAGAGAGATCAAACACATAGCTACTGGTACATACCCTCAGCCCCGAGGGTGAACTACTCCCTCCTCGTCATGGAGAGCGCGGGATGATGAAGATGGCCACGGTGATGGATTCCCCCTCCAGCAGGCGGGAGCAGGCTCTGAGAGGTTTTTGGTGGCTCTGAGAGGCTTGCGGCGGAACTCCCGATCTATCATCTCCGTGGATGTTTTTAGGGTATGTAGGCATATATAGGCGAAAGAAGTCGGTCGGGAGGTGCTCGAGGATCACCACGAGACAGAGGCGCGCCCGGGAAGCGCCCCCTATCTTCTGGCCTCCTCGAGGATCTTCTGACTTGAACTCCAAGTCTCCAGGATGATATTCTTCCAAAAAATCACGATGCCGAAGGTTTCATTCCGTTTGGACTCCGTTTGATATTCCTTTTCCTCGAAATACTGAAACATGCAATAAAACAACAATATGGGCTGGGCCTCCGGTTAGTAGGTTAGTCCCAAAAGTAATATAAATGTGTATAATAAAGCCCATAATCATTCAAAACAGGTAATATAATAGCATGGAACAATCAAAAATTATAGATACGTTGGAGAAGTATCAAGCATCCCCAAGCTTAATTCCTGCTCGTCCTCGAGTAGGTAAATGATAAAAACATAATTTTTGATGTGGAGTGCTACTTGGCATAATTTCATTGTAATTCTTCTTAGTTGTGTATGAATATTCAGATCCAAAAGATTCAAGACAAAAGTTCATACTGACATAAAAATAATAATACTTCAAGCATACTAACAAAGCAATCATGTCTTCTCAAAATAACATGGCCAAAGAAAGTTATCCCTACAAAATCATATAGTCTGGCTATGCTCTATCTTCACCACACAGAGTATTTAAATCATGCACAACCCCGATGACAAGCCAAGCAATTGTTTCATACTTTTGACATTCTCAAACTTTTTCAATCTTCACGCAATACATGGCGTGAGCCATGGATATAGCACTATGGATGGAATAGAAGGGTGGTTGTGGAGAAGACAAAAAGGAGAAGATAGTCTCACATCAACTAGGCGTATCAGCAGGCTGTGAAGATGCCCATCAATAGATATCAATGTGAGTGAGTAGGGATTGCCATGCAACGGATGCACTAGAGCTATAAGTATATGAAAGCTCAACAAAAGAAACTAAGTGGGTGTGCATCCAACTTGCTTGCTCCACGAAGACCTAAGGCATTTGAGGAAGCCCATCATTTGGAATATCTGAGCCAAGTTCTATAATGAAAATTCCCACTAGTATATGAAGGTGACAAAATGAGAGACTCTCTATCATGAAGATCATGGTGCTACTTTGAAGCACAAGTGTGGTAAAAGGATAGTAACATTGTCCCTTCTCTCTTTTTCTCTCATTTTTTTTATTTGGCCCTTTTCTCTTTTTTTTCTTATGGCCTCTTTTTTTCTTTTTTTTTCTTTTTATTTTTCGTCCGAAGTCTCATCCACACTTATGGGGGAATCATAGTCTCCATCCTTTCCTCACTTGGGACAATGCTCTAAAGAATGATGATCATCACACTTTTATTTTTCTTACAACTCAACAATTACAACTCGAAACTAGAACAAGATATGACTCTATATGAATGCCTCCGTGATGTCACGGGATGTGCAATGAATCAAGAGTGACATGTATGAAAGAATTATGAACGGTGGCTTTGCCACAAATACGATGTCAACTACATGATCATGCTAGCAATATGACAATAATGGAGCGTGTCATAATAAACGGAACAGTGGAAAGTTGCATGGCAATATATCTCGGAATGTCTATGGAAATGCCATGATACGTAGGTATGGTGGCTGTTTTGAGGAAGGTATATGGTGGGTGTATGATACCCGGTGAAAAGTCTGGCTGTATTAGAGAGTCTAGCAATGGTGGTAGGAAGAACAGGTCGTATAATCCATGGACTCACCTTTAGTCATAAAGAACTCATATACTTATTGCAAAAATCTACAAGTTATCGAAGCAAAGTATTACGCGCATGCTCCTAGGGGATAGATTGGTAGGAAAAAGACCATCGCCGTCCCGACCGCCACTCATAAGGAAGACAATCAATAAATAAATCATGCTCGACTTCATCACATAACGGTTCACCATACATTGCATGCTACGGGAATCACAAACTTTTAACACAAGTATTTATTAAATTCACAACTACTCAACTAGCATGACTCTACTATCACCATCTTCATATCTCAAAACAATTATCAAGCATCAAACTTCTCATAGTATTCAAAACACTCATAAGAATTCTTACAAATCTTGTATGCGTAGCACATCATGATTATTTAAGCAAATTACCATGCTATTTAAGACTCTCAAAATAATATAAGTGAAGCATGAGAGTTCATATATTTCTTCAAAATAAAACCACCATTGTGCTCTAAAAGATGTAAGTGAAGCACTAGAGCAAATGACAAACTACTCCGAAAGATATAAGTGAAGATCAATGAGTAGTCGAATAATTATGCAACCATGTGAAGACTCTACCGTTTAATAATTTCAGATCTTGGTATTGCATTCAAACAGAAAGCAAAACAAAATAAAATGACAATGCAAGGATAGCACAACTCACGTGAAGAAGCAAAAACTTAGGCTCAACCGATACTAACCGATAGTTGTTGAAGAAGAAAGGTGGGATGCCTACCGGGGCATCCCCAAGCTTAGATGCTTGAGACTTCTTGAAATATTATCTTGGGGTGCCTTGGGCATCCCTAAGCTTGAACTTTTGTGTCTCCTTAACTCCTCTCATATCATGGTTTCTCTTTTTATCAAAAGCTTCATTCACAACATACTCAACAAGAACTCGTGAGATAGGTTAGTATAAACCAATGCAAAACCTTATCATTTTCTACTTTAACAAATCACTAACATTATTATTCAACATTGCATACTAAATGCGTCTGCATATTTAATACTCCTATCCTTAAGTAGAATCATTAAACAAGCAAACATATGCAAACAATGCAAACATAACAGCAATCTGCCAAGACAGTACAGTCTGTGAAGAATGCAAGAGTATCAATACTTCCCTAACTCCAAACATTATGAACTAAAATTCCCACTGTAAAATTTATCAGAGCTCATTATGCAAAAGGTTTCAACATTATATCATGCTTTGACTTTTCTGAGGAATTTTTGCAACAGCGGTAAACTTTCTGTTTTCAAACAGCAACATGTATACTAGCAAAATAAGCATGGCAAAGGCTATCCTTGACCTTTTTTATTGAATCTAAAGATGCAAAACATTAATCTAATTAACAGCAACCAAATACTAACAAAAGAAAATGACGCTCCAAGCAAAACACATATCATGTGGTGAATAAAAATATAGCTCCAAGTAAAGTTACCGATGAACGAAGACGAAAGAGGGGATGCCATCCGGGGCATCCCCAAGCATAGGCTCTTGGTTATCCTTGAATATTACCTTGGGGTTCCTTGTTCATCCCCAATCTTAGGCTCTTTCCACTCCTTATTCCGTAGTCCATCGAATCTTTACCCAAAACTTGAAAACTTCACAACACAAAACTTAACAGAAAACTTGTAAGCTCCGTTAGCGAAAGAAAACAAAACACCACTTCAAGGTACTGTAATGAATTCATTCTTTATTTATATTGGTGTTAAACCTACTGTATTCCAACTTCTCTATGGTTTATAAACTATTTTACTAGCCATAGATTCATCAAAATAAGCAAACAACACACGAAAAACAGAATCTGTCAAAAACAGAACAGTCTGTAGTAATCTGTAACTAACGCAAACTTCTGTAACTCAAAAAATTCTAAAATAAATTGGTGGACCTGGGGAATTTGTCTAGTAATAATCTTCAAAAAGAATCAACTAAATAGCACTTTCCAGTAAAATGTTCTAGCTAATCTCGTGAGCGCTAAAGTTTCTGTTTTTTACAGCATGATCATAAAGACTTCACCCAAGTCTTCCCAAAGGTTCTACTTGGCACAAACACTAATTAAAACATAAAACCACATCTAACCAGAGGGTAGATGGATTATTTATTCCTAATCAGAACCAAAAAGCAAGAAACTAAAATAAAATTGGGTTGCCTCCCAACAAGCGCTAACGTTTAACGCCCCTAGCTAGGCATGATGATTTCAATGATGCTCACATAAAAGATAAGAATTGAAACATAAAGAGAGCATCATGAAGAATATGACTATCACATTTAAGTCTAACCCACTTCCTATGCATAGGGATTTTATGATCAAACAACTTATGGGAACAATAATCAACTAGCATAGGAAGGCAAAACAAGCATAACTTCAAAACTTTAAGCACATAGAGAGGAAACTTGACATTATTGCAATTCCTAAAAGCATATATTCCTCCCTCATAATAATTTTCGGTAGCATCATGAATGAATTCAACAATATAACCAGCACATAAAGCATTCTTTTCATGATCTACAAGCATAGAAAATTTACTACTCTCCTCATAAGCAAAATTCTTGTCATTCGGAATAGTGGGAGTATCATAAGAGACTTGAACACTAAAAATTGTTTCCACATTAAAAGAGTAATGTTCAGAAAAAGGGTAATCATAATCATGACAAGATTTGTAAATATAATCATCACTACTTTTTATAGCATAAGTTTCATCACAATAATCATCATAAGTAGCAACTTCGTTCTCATCATAATCGATTGAAACCTCTCCCAAGATAGTGGAATCACTAAATAAAGTTGACACTCTTCCAAATCCACTTTGACATTCATCACAATAAGATTCAACATCCTCCAAAATAGTGGGATCACTAATTCCTAAAGTTGACACTCTTCCAAACCCACTTTCATCAATATAATCATCATAGGTAGGAGGCATGCTATCATCATAACAACTTTGCATATCAAAACTTGGGATGCTAAAATATCATATTCATTAAACATAGCATCCCCAAGCTTGGGATAAACATTAATTTCAGCAAATATATTCTCAAATATTTCATCCTCATCAAACATAGCTTCCCCAAGCTTGGGCTCTTTCATATCATAAGCATAATCACTCTCATCATTAAAAATATGGATAGCACCAATAGTAAAGCAATTATCATCATCACAATGAGTAGTAGGAGCAACATCATTTGGGAGGGATACCTTTCTACCTCTGTTGCTCATTCTTTTCTTTTTCTTCTTCACATTATGTGTCAACCTTCCTCTTCGAGCTCCTTATTGATGAGATTGGTTGAATAGAAAGCTCCTCCTCGTTACCTGATTCATCATAAGAAATAATAGGAGGAGATTGGGAAGTCTCTTCCCTTTCATTAGTATTCTCATCATCCTCCATTTGCTTACTTTTCTTTAGGTAATTGGCAATATAAGGATTTTCAATGCAATTCTCCACACAAAACATATAAATATCCTCTAGATCAAAATCCAGAAATCTATCAAGATTAAATTTTGTAATACCCTCGATTATCGTTTCATTTCTTCATACCCCAACAGAAGACTAAGCTCTTTATGATGCCCAAGGGTAATCACGCTATCACAATTTTTGGACACGATTCGATCATAAAACAATTTGCATTGGAGATTTAAATGACCACTTTCATTGCAAAGTTCACAAGGAGCGCGAAAAATATTGAATCTTCTAGCATACTCATCAAGACTTTCTTGCAAACCTTTAGTTTTTAAGTACTTATGGCTCTTGCAATATCTATTTTCTCTATTTGGTGTGTCCATGCAAATCCAATCTACTCCACAAAAATCAACATGCTTATAGGAGACATTTTCATCATAACTAGTGCAATCATCATTACTACTATGGATATTCAAAGAGTTCATACTAACAACATTGCAATCATGCTCATCATTCAAAGATTTAGTACCAAGCATTTTATTGCATTTTTCTTCTAGCACTTGAGCACAATTTTCCTTTCCATCATACTCACGAAAGATATTAAAAAGACGAAGCGTATGAGACAAACTTAACTCCATTTTTTTGTAATTTTTTTATAACCTAAAGTAGTGATAAAACAAGAAACAAAAAGATTCAATTGCAAGATCTAAAGATATACCTTCAAGCACTCACCTCCCCGGCAACGGCGCCAGAAAATAGCTTGATGTCTACTACACAACCTTCTTCTTGTAGACGTTGTTGGACCTGCAAGTGCACAGGTTTGTAGAACAGTAGCAAATTTCCCTCAAGTACTGGATGACCTAAGGTTTATCAATCCGTAGGAGGCGTAGGATGAAGATGGTCTGTCTCAAGCAACCCTGCAACCAAATAACAAAGAGTCTCTTGTGTCCCCAACACACCCAATACAATGGTAAATTATATAGGTGCACTAGTTCGGCAAAGATATGGTGATACAAGTGCAATATGGATGGTAGATATAGGTTTTTGTAATCTGAAAATATAAAAACAGCAAGGTAACTAATGATAAAAGTGAGCGTAAACGGTATTGCAATGATAGGAAACAAGGCCTAGGGTTCATACTTTCACTAGTGCAAGTTCTCTCAACAATAATAACATAGATAGATCACATAACAAGCCCGGAACATGCAACAAAGAGTCACTCCAAAGCCACTAATAGCGGAGAACAAACGTAGAGATTATGGTAGGGTACAAAACCACCTCAAAGTTATTCTTTCGGATCGATCTATTAAAGAGTTCGTACTAGAATACCACCTTAAGACATAAATCAACCAAAACCCTAATGTCACCTAGATACTCCATTGTCACCTCAAGTATCCGTGGGCATGATTATACGATATGCATCACACAATCTCAGATTCTTCCAACCAACACAAAGTTCTTCAAAGAGTGCCCCAAAGATTCTACCAGAGAGTCAAGAACGTGTGCCAACCCCTATGCATAGGTTCATGGGCGGAACCCGCAAGTTGGTCACCAAAACATACATCAAGTGGACGTGATATCCCATTGTCACCACAGATAAACACGACAAGACATACATCAAGTGTTCTCAAATAAAGACTCAATCCAATAAGATAACTTCAAAGGGGAAACTCAATTCATCACAAGAGAGTAGAGGGGGAGAAACATCATAAGATCCAACTACAATAGCAAAGCTCGGGATACATCAAAATCGTGCCATAGAGGGAACACGAGATTGAACACGAGAGAGAGAGATCAAACACATAGCTACTGGTACATACCCTCAGACCCGAGGGTGAACTACTCCCTCCTCGTCATGGAGAGCGCCGGGATGATGAAGATGGCCACCGGTGATGGATTCCCCCCCTCCGTGAAGCCGGAGCAGGCTCTGAGAGGTTTTGGTGGCTCTGAGGAGGCTTGCGGCGGAACTCCCGATCTATCTTCTCCGTGGATGTTTTTAGGGTATGTAGGCATATATAGGCGAAAGAAGTCGGTCGGGAGGTGCTCGAGGGGCCCACGAGACAGGGGGGCGCCCAGTAGGGGGGGCGCGCCCCCCTATCTCCTGGCCTCCTCGAGGATCTTCTGACTTGAACTCCAAGTCTCCAGGATGATATTCTTCCAAAAAATCACGATGCCGAAGGTTTCATTCCGTTTGGACTCCGTTTGATATTCCTTTTCTTCGAAATACTGAAACAGGCAATAAAACAACAATATGGGCTGGGCCTCCGGTTCTTAGGTTAGTCCCAAAAGTAATATAAAAGTGTATAATAAAGCCCATAATCATTCAATACAGGTAATATAATAGCATGGAACAATCAAAAATTATAGATACGTTGTAGATGTATCACACCGTGTGAAGAACTTGAACTTCTCGGCATGTCTACTTGAAATTCACTCTGTTTTTCACGTGCTTTTTTTGCTTGTAGCTCTCCATCAACTCACCAGAATTGAGCAAGTGATATACCAATGGAAAGCTGCTACAAACACACAACTTTCCCGTGTTGATCATTTCTTCGTACTCGCGATGGTTTTAGAAGTTTTTTATGTGAAATTCATTCACTGCAGTAGTTGAACTTCCTGCTGTTTTCACATTGAATTTCTGTGACATATTTTCATTTGTAATATTCTCATCTATTCGTCAGTGTTTTTCAAATGATATTCCTTTTGTACAAACTTTTCTCACAATAATTTTTTAACTTTCTTCGACAGAGAACTTGAACTTATAACAACAAAAAAATTGGACCTTGCCTTTTTATTCATTTTTCTCATATTAAACACACACCATGTAGTACATGATCTTTTTCCATTTTTATAATTTGATTTTTTTATTTTCGTTTTTAAATCAAATTTCTCCCAAATAATAACTAGACTTCTTTGTGGATTGAGAGAATTATTTTAAAACGCAAAAAACAATTTGTTTTCTGTGTTTTTGAACATGGAAATACAAGATGAACCTCTCTCGCAAGAATTTTTTAACTTCCCCGGATAGAGCACTTGAACTTCTTTCAACAAACCTTTTAAGCTTTTATTTTTCTATACTTTTATTCTCACCTGAAATGCATTCCTTACAGTACTTGAACTTCTCGCGGTTTTCACGATGAACTTCTGTCACATTTTTGTGTATACATCGAATTATATGCAATTGAAGGCCGGACGCCATTTTTTATCATTTTTAAAACATGTAATTGGAGGTCGGACGTCCCGCAATATAAATTCTGAACCGTTCACGGAGGTGCACATGAACTTCTTGCAATAAACCTTTTAAACTTTTTGTTTTCTATTCTTCTATTCTTATCCGTAACGTGTTTCGTGTACTAGTTGAATTTCACGTTGTTTTCACCTTGAACTTCTGTCACGTACTTTTCTTCAACCTCTCTCACAAATTTTTTTAAACTATCTCTGGCCGAGCTCTTGAACTTCTAGCAACAAAACATTTAGCCTTTGCTTTTTCATTCATTTTTTTCTCCAATGAAACACACACCATGTAAGTGAAATTCTGGTTGTCATCACTTTTGACCTGGTTTCTGCTTTTTTTGCCCTAAGTCCTAAAATCTTTGAACTTCTCTGTTTTTTAATTTGAACTTCTTAGTTTTATTCTTTGAAAATAAAAAAATTGATTTTTATGTAAACATCGTACAGTTTTTTAAAATCGAATTTCATACTTTAATTTTGCATAAAACCTGGAAAATTTGAGTTTTTTTGTATACATCGAACTACTCAATTTTTTTAAATGTGAAATGCCAAAAACAACACTACGGCTTAGCATCGAAACAATTGAATTTTTATAGACATCAAACCGCTCTCTTTTTCATTCTATGAACCTCTGTGTATTTCTAGAAATGGGAAAATTTGAAGTTTTATTTAGTAAATGTCAAACTTCTTCGTTATTTGAAACCGAACTTCTTGGTGTATTCGGTAGTAACAGGAAAAATTCGAGTTTTTATAGTAAATATCGAACTTTTTGGCTTACTATTTAGTAACGAGGAAAATCTGGGTTCTTGATATATGTTGAACTATTTTATTTTTTTAAAATTGAACTTCTTGAATTTTTCAATTTGGACTTCTTGGAGTTATTTGTTTGTAACGAGAAAAATATCCTAGTTACTAGGAACTTATACAGAATGTCAAGAATCCAAAATAAAGTGTAGCCGTAGTAGCTAGGAACTTATACAAAACATCGAGAATTAACTTTTTACTCTCTTAACACAGAATCAAGTGTGGCAGCTGGGCAGCAGCGCAGAGCCCACAAATTATACTTCAACGAAGTATAACACTAGTTCAACAATTATCAAACACCTGGTTGACATCGAATTTACACAAGTGAACCAGGTTAGGAGCTTTTCGAGGGGTGATAATGTGAACAACCTGTCCTATGTACCGCGGTATACCGTAGCATCAAAAGGTTACTAGCCATAGCATGAATACCTCCAGAAAAAACATAGAAGTTCAGAGGCTGTTCTATACCCTGTTAGTAGTAGCAAAAATTCACAAACTTAACCGACTCAAGGAAAAAAAGGCCTCACGGAGAGAAAATAAGCTAACTTCTATACTGTATCCAATGGCCGAGGTCGTGGCAATCCCAGGGTTGCTTGTCGCAGCGGCGGATGGGGCGGCGGCGTGTGGGGGCTGCCGTGAAGAATAAGTATTGATGTTAGCAAAGAAAGATAGGATATATAAGGTATGTCATTTAGGAAAATAAATGAAAGTTTGCTCTGCATCTTGCTCCGACAAAATCAATTTCTTCATTTCTAGTACCTATGTTTTTTATTGTAGGTAGAGTTTTCAGTAAAGTACGCAATCATCCAAGAAGCAAAGCAGTACCTCAATTCTCTGTAGCTCAAGTTCCACAAATCACTAGTCCATGTATTTTTTAGTGTAAGTGCATATTTTTGACTGAGCCATCAAAAAAATCTTTTTTTAACCTGAAAGTGGAGAGGGAAATAAGACAAAATGTTTGTATATGAATTAAAAAACATAACTGGACTACTACTGGCTAGTGACTGAGCATACTCCCATGAAGAATTAACTGCTGATCAAACAGCCACATGCTTTGGTTTCACTCCTCTAATAGCAAGTACGCAGTAGTTCAAGATGAAAACAGAGTGAACAATAAGACATCAGTTCTAACTAACAAGAAGTAATTCACCTGCTCCTTCTATAGTTGTATCCATGAGCGGATGTTTTAACTACTCTGTTGGCGATGATGCTATGGCTTAACTGCTTCATAATTCTTTTTTAACAACACATGAAATGAATCATCGAATCAAAATTAGAAAGGGACTCTTTTTTTATGCAGACCCAATTGTTTATTTAACATACTATAAGATGAAGATTAGAGAAGCATTCAAACCAGCATTACTGAATTGCAAACAATATTGTAGAAACAAACATCAGAGCCACCTATCGACAGTCCAAGTACACACCTAATGAAGAAATCGATTCCAAGCTCCAAGTGCTGCAGCATCCTTTGGCAAAGCTAGCAAATAACAACAGCTTCACCCAGCAAAAGGGCACAACACAGAGCAACCGTTGTAGTGCAGCAGATTTAGAATGTTCAGATTTACATGGTCTTCATCTAGCAGCAGGTTTACACAGAGGAGCAGCAACAATTCAGACGTTGAAGTAAGAGCCGATGGGATGGTCGATCAGACACGATAGAGAAGGTCACCTGCAATGGATGATGAGGCAGAGGTTGGAGAGGCAATAGTGAGAGTCCTCCACAGAGGAGTGCGAGCAGCTGGTGGAAGAGGAAGCCGCCACTGGCTGCGTGGGAGAAGGCCCGAGGTGGTGTAGGTTCTTTGCGACGCCAGAGGTGAGGAGCGGCGCCGGCGGTGGGGTGCGTGGCGGAGGAAGCTCTATGGGAGGGAGAAGGGAGGAGGTGTCTAGGTGAGGCGTGGCGAGCTGCTCCTGGTGCCGACGCCCCTTGTTCTGCTCGTCCCGGCGGTGGTGCCTCTGCCCTGTGTTCCTCCGTCCGGGGGGAGCTCGGATAAGACCGGATCCGTGCGCCGAGGGGGATATATCGGTGGTGGTGAGCGGCAGCGTGAGGTCCTAGTGGTGGGCGGCGGCTTTGATCTGAGTCTTTGGCGGCTCATGGCCAGCAGCGTCATTGGGGCTTTGGAAGAAGTAGAGGGAGGGGTGGCGGTTGGCGGGATGCAGGTCGTGGTGCCCGTGTGGGCAGGCCGGCGCCGGCAGGGGTTGGGTTGGTGCCGCCGCGCGAGGAGTGCGGTGAGGCGAGTAGGTTGGGGCTGGTTGGATGAGATCGGGAGCGAGTTCGGGAGGACCTCCGCGCACGCCCTTGTAGGTATATATATACATAAGAAAAAATTGGATCAACTTGTGCACATCCATAATGGGGGCATTCTTATGTCAAAAGTCAAACTTTGACATATGTGATCAAATGTTGAATATGTCAAAATTCAAACTTTGACATATGATCAAATGTTGCATATGTCAAAATTCAAACTTTGACATATGATCAAAACTTGACATATGATCAAATGTTGCATATGTCAAAATTCAACTTTGAGATATGATCAAACTTTGACATATGATCAAATGTTGCATATATATGTCAAAATTCAAACTTTGACATATGATCAAACTTTGACATATGATATCTAGCTAATTCATCTAACATTAATATATCTAGCTAATTCATCTAACATTTGACAAAAGTATAAAAAACTAATTCATCTAACATGAATATATCTAATTCATCTAACTAAATGTAAAAGTATAAAAAACTAATTCATATAACATTTGACATTAATCTAATTCATCTAAAACTTTGACATTAATCTAACACTACTAGAAAAAAGGCTGTTGGTGGCGCACCCGTTTTTGGTATTAATGGCGCACTATAGGTGCGCCACTATTAACACGCCACTAGTAACAAATAGTAATGGCGCACCTAGTATCCTAGATAATAGTGGCGCACCACATAGTGCGCCATTACTATGTCCAACAGTGCGCCATTAACATGCCTACTATGGGGCCTTATTTACCTTCACGTATGCCCCCAAGTGCGCGATTACTATGCCCCATAATGTGCCACTGGTATTTAGCCTTGGTGCGCCACTAATGCTCAATATGGTGCGCTACTACTAGGGGCCATATTAGCCACTATCAATATTAGGAATTATTATTTTTTGCTTTTCTGGTATTTGCACAGGTTACAAAATACATTACAACACGAATATAAACATCACACAATAGAATTCATCATATTAGTCTCCAAATTGAAATAGCGAACAAAGTTCAAACATTAGCCAAGTTTAGGTCTCGAGACATTAGCAAAGTTCATCATATTAGCCGAGTTTGTCGTCACATTATAAAGTCGATATCGATCATCTAAACTACCATCACATAGAAGAGAGATGCGGTCATGATGAAACTGGTCTTCATCCGGTTCCTCCAACGCTCCCTCCTTCTCTCCCGCTAGATAGCGCGCGTATCTAGCTTCCGCCTCCGCCCTAGTGGTGTACCCTTTGTAAATGTTACCGCTGAAATGGTGAACCTGTCTCCGACACTCCTCCCAGTCGTCGTAGACTCCGGGAACCTTACCCTTGTACACGACATACGATAGCATCTCTATGCACTAGACAAACAAAACGTTAGTAGCAATTCACAAATAATATATAAGCAATATATAAGTATGCAACAAAAGGACCGGAAGAGAAAAGCAACACAATAATAGCACGATTGATGGTCCTACTAATAAATAGCATCGAATACATATAAGTTGAATGACTGTACAAACTAAAGAGACATACAAGTTCATTAAAGTTTAATTACAACATGAGCTAATCGATATTTCAGAACTACATAGCATCAATACTTTCGACTCGACTCAGGGACCGGAGCGTGGATGAAGCCACTGTCTATCATGATGGTCAAGAATGTGTGGTTGTTGTCAGCCTGCATTTGTAGCATTGTTTCTATTTCACTGTTGGACGGTTGATATTTGAGGTAGAACTGTCTCGAGGTACGAAGGACATCTTGAAAGATGATTTCTGCAAACTCTGACTGGATGCGAAAAAATTCTTGTCTGATGTCCGCGTCCTGGATTGATGACAAGCGTGCGGCCCAGCCTTTGAGATTATTTTGTAGCATAAGGTGATTATGGTCCCGTACGATCGCCCGCATGTGATGGAGGGCGTAGTAGGCATCCTGCTGACTGCCAGGCGGCTACTTGACGCAGGGGAACGTCGTTACGTGGGTGAACACGTGCTTGCCGTACCTACAAATTAGCCTCCTGAAGGTGCCTCCAGAGTTGGCGTAGCCGGGGAGAGCATCATCAAGAACTTTCTTGATATTTGTGTAGTCTTTCTTCGTTGACGGTCCGAGTCGAAATCGTGGCCATGGAATATTTCGGGCTTAAGAGGATGAGTGTGCAATGTGTGTCACTGCACAAAACACGGAATGTTAGAAAAAAAAGAACAATCGAAATCTAAGAAATCATATGTTACGCGGCTGTGAGGGGATGACTTACTCAGAAAAGTAAGGCACGAGGAAGTTATCCTTATTTGGGTTTGCCAGAATGACGCCTTCGAGGTATGAACTCGCGACTTGCAGGTCCACAGCGCTGCCCAAGATCTAGGCACACATGGAGAAGGGGTCGACTATCACGATGTCCGGGGTCTTGTCTCTAATGATCCGCATCTCCATACTGAGCGAAAATAGCCGAATGAATGTGTAGTGCAGCGGATGAAGGTTAAACATAGCGAAGATGTCATCAAACCGCAGGACGATCATACGCCCGATGGTGCTATTGACAAAGTGCTTGCCCTCTGGCACCTTGGCTGCGAAAACCGGGTATGCCACATCATTCTCGGAGAGACGCCGCTTCTCTATAGAATGAACACAGTCATGCAGACTCCGCATAGCACCGGTTGCAGCATTGAGCAGATTAGTCGGTAGCATCGGCCTACCCGCCACATGCACCCTCCTCGAGATATCCTTAGATATTGGTGGCCCGTCCTGAGCACGGATCGTACTCGGTGCCGGCTGGCTCGCACCCTTGTTATTTTTTCTTTTCCTTCCCTTCTGCTTCTTCTTCTGTAATGGGATCGAATTCTGCTCAGAGACCACCTTCTTGAGTGTGTTGGGGCTGATAATATTTCGCACCTCGGCTATTTGAGTCTCGGTGAAGGCGGCAGCTCGAGGCGCCTCACGAGCTGAACGCGGGCGGCGCTTTGTTGCAATTGGGTTTCTCCGCGGTACCAGCTAGATCGCGATCGTCTTTTGCAGGGTTGGGTTCTTGAGAAGGAGGCCCCAAGAATTCGTCACCGTACCCATGTTTGTTGAAGTACTTATCGATGTTAGAAAATGTACCGTCGTCGTCGTCCTGATCCTGTGCCATATGCATGTCCGAATCAGCTGACGGCGGTAGCGTTGCGGCGGTCTTGCCATGGCTTGGCGCCGACACGACTGGCGGTGTGTCTGTGGGGTGGTGTCCCCCACCCCCAAACGAATCTGGCTCTTTGGCCAAAGCAGGGGCCAGCTTAAGCAGGCGCTGAGGGTCATCAGATCATCTTCGTCGGCCCCAGGGGGTCGAAACGGAGGTAACAAGTTGTCGCAGCCCCGCAGCACCCGAACCAGTTGAACCATATACACGGTGGGTGGCATCGGATTACCGTGGAACATGCGGTTGCCCGGTTGAACAATTTTGGCCTTGGCGACATCGATCAACTCGCACTCCACGAAGTGCAGGAGAGTGCATGGAACGTCGGCGGCGCCCTGCGAAAGCATGTAGGGCGTCAGGGATGCCCAGTAAAAGGCAAGGAGATGAAGTCATCGGCCGAGGCTTAGTTACCGTGATGGCGTCGAGCTCGGCTAATGTCGACGCACCACCAACGGCTGGCGTGCAAGTGACGAAGGGACCGCTTGCTGCCGAGGTGCCGACCGGCGTATTCTTCCCATACCCGGGTGCATTAAGCTCCAATGCCGGCGCCAGCGCCGGAGACACCAATGGCGCCCAAATAAGATTGCGCGAAGTTGTCTGCCCGTGAAGTTTGGGAATCGGGGCGGCCTCTGGTCACTTGCAATCCAGGCCTGCAGCCCCTCAAGCAATGTAGGCATAATGGCAGTGATCGTCGCTCCCAGTTAGTCTCGCACTTGCTCTTGGACTATCTCCGGAATCCGCGCCATTTGTGCCTTGAGTCCTTTAACCTTTCGCTCCTGGCTTTCTGAGCTGGTCTTTCTCTCCTTTCGCCCAGCCTTATAGTATTCCGACCATTTCATGGACAAGACTTTGCCGTCCACACAACCAGCTGACGACGGCTTACTGAACTTATCCTTGTTTTTCACTACGTTCATTGCCCTATTTAAAGTGGTGTCCCAAGGGGCGGGGCAGGGGAGCTCGAGACCCAGCTACTGCTTTCGGTTTCTGCGGAAGGAACGTGAACCATTTAGAAATTTGGCTTCATTAATTAGAATGCAACCATATGGAGCTAATTACTGGCGGGGTGTATTCCTTACTGCACAAGCTCAAGCGCCTTGGTCTTGGATCCATGGTAAGCTCCTTTGTTACCGGGTCCACCTTGTACCGGGCCCTGACATAGTTCCTGGTCTGCTTGTCATGGTATTTATCAAAGAGGGGCGGTAGGCCTTGCTCAGCATGCTCCGCGTCCTCCTTGTCCCATATAGGTTCCGCCACTCTGTAACCGCCGGGACCGAGTGTGTGGTGTCCTAAGTTCAAGTACCGCATATCTTTCCCCCACTGACTTGATTCCGCGGATGCGTTGCTCTCGTGACTTGATCTTGAACTTGGTAGTCAGCTTCGCTGATCGAAGGATTTGTCTCCTTGATCTTCTCATAACTATCACCACTTAGAATCCTTCTCTTCACCGCGGCTCTCCAAGTAGCCAGGGTCATGCTCATCTTCATGAGGGCGGCACTTTTCACTTTATTCCCTGAGAGGCGTGTGTTTGTGAAGTCACCCGGGAACTTGTATCGTTCATGCAGCTTCGTGAAGAGGAGGTTGCGCAAATTCCCTCGGTCACGATGCCTTAGGTTCTCGGTGTTGATCGAGACGGTGCTCCGGAGAATGCACCCGAGTTGTCCCGCGTACCCACTGACTAATTCTTTGGGCGCCGTTGGATGCCCACTGGAGCACACTTCAATAATTTCCTCCTTGACGGTGCCGAGCACGTTCGGGCACCGGTCCTTCCGTTGCCTCTTCGGTTGGCTGCCATCTGTGCGTTTGCTGACATCATCAGTGGTGGCATCCCCGGCGGCACCATTAGTGGTGTCATCCCCGACGCCACTAGGGGTTGTGTAGTCGGGATCGGTGTCTTCCGCGGCGTCCTCATAGCGGTGAGGTTCTTCCTCCATCTCTTGGGACAGCTGCCAGAATGGTTTGCCTGAACCTCCTGCCTCATCGTTGTCGGCCATATTCGCTCTAAATAGGAAAAAAGGCTACTAGAGTTATTGGATGATATCAGGGTAGTATCTATTCTTCTATCCTATATATTTTCACATTACAGGTTATAAACACCCCTTTACCCAAAAGATTGTTTCAAGTGCACTATTGCTATCCTACTAAGTGCACTATTGCAGGTTATATATTTTCTATCCTACTAAGTGCACTGTTGCTCTTGCTGCAGGCATATTTTTGTTGCTTATGAATTTGCAGTATAGCAATGCACCATGCATATAGATACCCTGTAATTTACTACACAAGTTCTCCTAGCTTTAAGCATAAGAGTAGTTGATTCTTTTAGGTTAGCTTGAAGCTGAGGTAGCGAGTCATGATGAGTGTGAAAGTTCTGAACTATTGCTCGAGGAAAGAAACTGAAACTTGAAAGTTGTAGAAAAATTATAGTTAATACAGGAGGAACCATAACTCTGCCATGACTTAAAAGCATATCATTTTGTCTAGCATCTAATGCAAACATTTTATTTGGATTTTGGAGTAAAACAGAAGCACAAAAACAGCAGTAACAGATGCATCCAACTTTCTATTTCCAGCAAATTTTCTACTGTGGCGGTCCAATAGAATCACTTTGACATGCATTAGTTATGCATAGTTCCAACTATGCAAATGCAACATTAGAGCCTCCCTAGAAGAATCCTTATAACCCACCCATCCTTCGAATTTGCAACTACAAGGAGCGAGCACCTTCTAGGTCAAATGCCGCTGTATTTTTGCATCATTCAAATGCCGCTATATTTTTGTTTTGGTTGAGAATCGGGCACCTTCTAGGTCAAGAAAATTGGGCATGACCTTTGCTAATTTTCTTGACCTAGGAGTGCCTGAGGGAGTCCTGGATTACGGGTGTCCGGATGGCCGGACTATGACCTTTGGCCGGACTCCTGGACTATGAAGATACAAGATTGAAGACTTCGTCCCGTGTCCGGATGGGACTTTCCTTGGCGTGGAATGCAAGCTTGGCGTCTGAACATGTAGATCTCCTTCCGTTGTAACCGACTACAGGTAACCCAAACCCTCTCCGGTGTCTATATAAATCGAAGGGTTTTAGTCCGTAGGACGAACAACAATCATACCATAGGCTAGCTTCTAGGGTTTATCCTCTCTGATCTCGTGGTAGATCTGCTCTTGTACTACCCATATCATCAATATTAATCAAGCGGGAGTAGGGTTTTACCTCCATCGAGAGGGCCCGAACCTGGGTAAAAACATCGTGTCCCTTGTCTCCTGTTACCATCCGCCTAGACGCACAGTTCGGGACCCCCTACCCGAGATCCGCCGGTTTTGACACCGACATAGGTGCTTTCATTGAGAGTTCCTCTGTGTCGTCATCTTTAGGCCCGATGGCTCCTCCGATCATCAACAACGATGTGCTCCAGGGTGAGACTTTTCTCCCCGGACAGATCTTCGTATTCGGCGGCTTTGCACTGCGGGCCAATTCGTTTGGCCATCTGGAGCAGATTGAAAGCTACGCCCCTGGCCATCAGGTCAGATTTGGAAGTTTGAACTACACGGCCGACGTTCGCGGAGACTTGATCTTCGACGGGTTCGAGCCACAACCAAGCGCGCCGCCTTTATTACGATGGGCGTGATCTAGCTCTGCCGCCAAGCGGTGTCCTGGAGGCCGCGCCAGTGTCCGCTCCGACCCTTAGCTCGGAGCCGACTGCGCCTATCGAGGACGGGTGGCTGGACACCGCCTCGGGGGCTGCAATCTATACGGCGATCGAGCCGAATACCATACCTGTCCGTTGAGAAGCTCATGACTCCAAGGTGCCAGACTCCCCTCCGGACTCCGAACCTTCCGCGCCCCCGCCAATCGAATCTGACTGGGCGCCGATCATGGAATTCACTGCCGCGGACATCTTTCGACTCGCCCTTTGGCAACATCCTGAATTCACTAAAGTCTCTCTCTTTATCGAGAGAGCCCTGGCGGGATTATGGTCAGGAAGGTTGGGATGCGGACGACGAAGAAATTCAAAGCCCACCCACCACCCATTTCGTAGCCACTATCGATGATTTAACCGACATGCTCGACTTCGACTCCGAAGACATCGATGGTATGGACGACGATGCAGCAGACGACCAAGGACCAGCGCCCACAGGGCACTGGAAGGCCACCTCGTCATACGACATATACATGGTGGACATCCCAAAAGATGGGAATGGCGATGGAACAGTGGAGGACGACCCCTCCAAGAAACAGCCTAAGCGCCAAGGCGTCGTTGGGCGCCCGCTCTAAATCCGCCACAGCAAAAGCGGTGATTCCGCACGGAGACAATAACACCCGGAAAGTGCGAAGACAACCCCTCCAGCAGGATTCAGCACGGGGAGGATGGAGAAGCCAGCCCTCTTGAGAGAGCGGCAGAAAGAGAGGTAGAGGACGATAATTACATGCCTCCCTCCGAAGATGAGGCAAGCCTCGATGACGACGAATCGTCGTGCCCAAGGATCCCGTCGAACAAGAGCGTTTCAAACACAGGCTTATGGCCACAGCAAGCAGCCTCAAGAAAAAGTAGCAACAGCTTAGAGCTGACCAAGACTTGCTAGCTGACAGATGGACTGAAGTCCTTGCGGCCGAAGAGTATGAACTTCGGCGCCCCTCAAGAGCTACCCAAAACATAGGCTGCTACCCCGATTAGAGGAGGAAGCACCCAAACCTACATCACCAGCGCGCATGATACGGTGACCGGCCACCTCGTGGTCATGACGGAAGAGTCCTCGGCCCTCAACCCAAGCCGCACCGGCGCCCGCTCAAAAAATACAAAGGCACGGGAAAGGCGCCAAACCTGCGAGATATATTGGAGGACAAGGCAAGGCAAACAAGATCGATCTACGGATCGGCGTGGGCGCCCATGACACGCGTGGCGATAGCCGTCACGCCGGATATAACAACTCCGCCGGGCGAACACGATGAGACAAAGCTCATTCGAGCTGCGCCGTGATGTAGCCCAACATGCAGGCGCCGCACACCCACTATGCTTCACCGATGAAGTGATGGATCATCAAATCCTTGAGGGTTTCAAAACCGTAAACATTGAATCATACGATGGCACAACAGATCCTGCGGCTTGGATCGAGGACTATCTCCTTCACATCCACATGGCCCGCGGTGATGATCTACACGCCATCAAATACCTCAAACTCAAGCTTAAAGGACCAGCCCGACATTGGCTTAACATCTTGCCAGCAGAGTCAATTGGTTGTTGGGAAGACCTGGAAGCCGCATTCCTCGACAATTTCCAGGGCACATATAATACACCACCGTATCGCCGATGACCTAAGCCACATAATTCAGCAGCGGAGGAATCGGCGGACAATTACAGACACGGTTCCTAACCAAGAAAAATCAAATCGTTGACTGTCCGGATGCAGAGGCCCTCGCAGCCTTCAAACACAACATCCGCGACGAGTGGCTTGCCCGGCACCTAGGACAGGAAAAGCCGAAATCCATGGCAGCCCTCACAAGACTCATGACCCGCTTTTGCGCGGGAGAATACAGCTGGCTAGCTCGTAGTAACAACATGACCAAGAGCCCTGGTATTTTGGATACCAAGGACAACAATGGCAGGTCACATCGCAACAAGCACAAGCGCCGCATTAACGGCGATAATGCTGAGGATACGGCAGTCAATGCCGGATTCAGAGGTTCCAAACCCGGTCAGCAGAAAAAGCCATTTAAAAGAAATACTTCGGGCCATTCCAATTTGGACCGAATACTCGATCGCTCGTGCGGATACACGGCACCCCGAAAACCAGCCAACCACACCAACAGGGATTGTTGGGTGTTCAAGCAGTGAGCAAGTTAAATGCCGAAAACAATGACAAGGGGCTGCATAGTGATGACGAGCAGGAGCCCGACCGCCCGAACAATAGAGGATGTAAGGGCTTCCCACAAGTGCGGACGGTGAACATGATATACGCAACCCACATACCCAAAAAGGGAGCGGAAGCGTGCACTAAGGGACGTATATGCGATGGAGCCAGTCGCCCCAAAGTTCAACCCGTGGTCTTCCTGCCCAATCACTTTTGATCGAAGGGACCACCCCACTAGCATCCGCCATGGCGGATTCGCCGCATTGGTTCTAGACCCAATCATTGACGGATTTCACCTCACTAGAGTCCTAATGGACGGCAGCAGCCTGAACCTGCTTTATCAGGATACGGTCATAAAATGGGCATAGACCCATCAAGGATTAAACCCACGAAGACGACCTTTAAAGGCGTCATACCAGCGTGAGAGGCCAATCATGCAGGCTCGATTACACTTGAAGTGCTCTTCGATCCCGGATAACTTCCCAGTGAGGAGTTAATCTTGACATAGTCCCGTTCCGCGATGGCTATCACGCCCTGCTCGGACAAAACCGCGATTCGCAAAGTTCAATGCGGTGCCGCATTTCGCATACCTCAAGCTCAAGATGCCGGGCCCTCGAGGAGTTATTACGGTGAATGGAAACATCAGACGCTCTCTCCGGACGGAGGAGCATCTGGCGACCCTCGCGGCGGAGGTACAAAGCAACTGTCAAAGCAATTCTCGATCCAGCCATGAAACGTCCGGACACCATCAAGCGCGCCCGGAGTAACCCACAACCAGACCGCCTGGCACGTTTTGAGCACGCGTAGCAATGCGGCCCTAACCCCAGCCCTCGCGAAATTGCGAAACCAGTACTGCACGTACATAACTACGCTCTGGAAATACCATGGGCATAGGGGGAGGGGCACGACAACGGCATGCCCAGAATGCGGCTCAACCGCACCAGGGGCTCCCGATTGTGTCATTCTTTTCTTTTCTTCTTTTCTTTTCAGGACTCAGTTCTCACGAAGCCCTGCCCGGCAGTAGAATCGCCGAACACATGATGCAACAGCCAGGGAAGCAGAAAGCTACGTCGAGTGTCCAGGTGGTCTCTATTACGAGCAGTATACCTGTTTTTACATACCATCCCGCAGCTTACCTCGAGAGGACATGTTAAAGTCCGTCCCTTGCTTATCGCACTATTTGTATCGTTACGCTCTTCTGCAGCCCTTTTGAATAAACAATACATAGCTTCTGCCTATTATTGAATTCCTTTATATATATATATATATATATATATATATATATATATATATATGTTCGATTATGACATTGTGCAACCCGTACATCTTAGTAGTACGGGCAATACACCGAGGCTTAAGTACCCCACAATATGGTGTGATAAGTCCGAACACTTTCACAAGTGAGGCACCCGAACTTATAGCATTATATGCATCGGCTCGAATCATGTCTTGGGTCAATAGTTGGGATTGCCCGGCTCCCATGTTTTGGTACCTTATGTTCCATTATATCGGCTAAGGTAGCGCTGGGAGAACCACTGCGATTGTGCCCCGGTTGAGCTGGGTTAAGCACCTCAGTGGAGAAAGGTAAAACTGACCGTCATGATAGTGCGAGAGCTGGTCGCTGTTCGAGATGTTTTCGAGTCCCTAAAGACTTAGAGCGAGGAGTCGGCATTGTCCGGCCTAGGCGTGGATAGCGCCCCGAACTCGGTCTTCCGAATACCAGGGGCTTCGCCGAAATTTAAAATTATAGAATTCTATGGCTAAGTGAGAGTGTTCAAGCATTATAGTCCGGTTGCCTCGTTCGTTGCGTTGAGCGCCTCCTCGAAGGACCCAAGAATGGGAACAAGAGCGCTCAAGTTTATCCCGAACACCCGCACTTTCGTGGCATGGGGGCGGCCGACGACTCGTCATCTCTCAAATTTACTAAACGGCCAAGAGAAGGTAATATTTTAAATTCAAAAGTGTTGCTTAAGCGCATATGAACAAGTTTTCAGCGTCTGGGATAACAAATGCGAAGTTTACTCAAAATTACATCTTTGGAGCATTCACCCGCTATAAAGGCGGGCACCCTTCAGGCGCCCTCATAATTCATTTCAGGCTTACGATGCTCCTTGCACAGTGGTGGTCCGTCCTTCACAAGCTTCTCGGCGTCCATCTTGCCCCAGTGCACCTTAGCACGGGCAAGGCCTCTGGGCACCTTCGATGCACGGGCGCTTGATGACTTCAAGCCTTGGACAGGCATCCACCAGCCGCCTTACCAGCCCGAAGTAGCTTCCAGGCATGGCCTCCCCGGGCCACAGCCGGACTGCGAGACCCTTCATGGCCTGTTCGGCCACCTTATGGAGCTCGACCAGCTGCTTCAGCTGGTCGCTCAAGGGCACCGGGTCTCCGGCCTCAGCATACTGAGACCAGAACACCTTCTCCGTCGAGCTTCCCTCCTCGGCTCGGTAGAAAGCGGCAGCATCGGACACATTGCGGGACAGATCTGCGAATGCTCGTGGAGAGCTCCGGATTCGGGTAAGTAACAGATAATTCAGTTTCACATGCTTGCTTTGCATAAAGAATGCCTTACCCGCCGCTATGTTCTTCATCACCTCAATTTCCTGGAGGGCTTTTTGGGCTTCGGCCTTAGCGGCTTTGGCGCTCTCAAGGGCAGCGAGCTCGAGACTCTCGAGTCTTTGAGTCACGCTCCAAACTCTCGTGTTTTTCCACGAGAGCTTGGAGCTCTTGCCATACCTCCGCCACCGTGCCTCCCTGCTTCTCTCGCTCGGTCCGCTGGCCGCATTACTTTCGGCCTTGGACACCGCTTCCTTGAGGTCGCCACCCGTTAAGTGGCCCCTGCAATATTCACGTTATTCCTGTCATTTTTCGCAACCACACCTTTTTATATATATATATATACTTACATAAGGTATTACTTACCTTCCTTGTCCTCGAGCTGCTTCTTGGCAAGGCCGAGCTCGTTCTCCGACCGCTCGAGGCCCTGCTTCAATTCATTGACCTCTGCAGTCAGTGCGACAGAGGTCAGCAGCACAACCTACATTCCCATATTGACAAATTTATGTTAGACTCCTGCGTATATCTTTTTGATCCTCAGTTCGGCTTTTCTTTCCGAACACCAAATTAGCATCGGGAGCTCTTGTCTATGCGGTCATATTTTTCCATATTTTAAATCGTGCTTCAAAGCCTCGTTAGAAGGCTGGCACGAAGCTTGGTCAGCCCGCTCTTGGCGGACTGAACCTTCCGGATCACCGCACTCATAATAGTGCACGGTGCTCCTCGTCGATGGAGGCGCCATTAAGCACCTCCGGCAGATTATCCGGTGCCTCGGTTGGGCGGAGGTCACCGGCGTCGTAAACTTGCCCTTCTTAGTAGGGGGCCGCTTTGGGATGCGGAACCGTTGGGGGTTCGGTCGATGTCGGCCTAGGGCGGACCCTAAAAGCCCTTAGGGTTTTATCCCTTTTGCCTAGAGTCCGGGAGGTCGCCTTGCAGCGCCTCCAGACCATCTCCTCCTAGCTTGGCCTTTGGGACGCCACCTCGGCGTCATCCGGCGGTAGGAGAGAGGAGGCGGCCGGAAGTGAAGTGCTGTTCACATCCGACGGATCCAGCGAACCGCTCGACGAAGTGTCGAGCCCGGCCTTGGGCGGACTGCATGATTATATCCGACGTCAGAAGGTACTGTGCAACAAAGGAACGCTATGAGTTATTCTGGTATCCGGAAACTTACGGTTTCGCCAGGGGCTTGGCCCTGAGCGGCCACTCTTCTTCACCGTCGTCGGCATTGGTGGAGTAGTCCGGAGGGAGGGTCCTTCCCTTCTTGGACCCTCCGGCCTCCCCAGTTGGGTCGGCCTTCCTCTTCTTCTCTCCCCCTGCTGGGGGAAAGACCTCTTTTTCCTCCTCCTCGTCTTCATGGGAGGAGTCCGCCTCGGGGTCATCGGACGGTGAGTCCGGCACCGCCTGGCGTCTGGAACTCTTTCGAGTTTCCGTGGCCTGCTTCTTGGCCTTCTTCTCCGGCACCGCGTAAGGTGCCGGAGCCAGCAGCCCCGTCAAGTGGGCATCCGCTGGGTCTTCCGGCAAGGGAGCCGGACAGCTGATCTGTCCGGCCGTCTTCTGCCAATCCTGTCAAAGGTAAGGGAGTTTAGATCCCGCATAGAGTCAAACTGTGAAAACAAGTGTCCCGTACAGGGCAAAATAACTTACCGCGTTGGCTTGACGCCGTGCGCTGAATCCACAATCCTCGGTAGCGGATGCGGGAGCCTCGGCGCCCTTGAACAGCACCTTCCAGGCGTCTTCGTATGTAGTGTCGAAGAGCCTGCTCAGGGTTTGGTGCTGCGCCGGATCAAACTCCCACAAGCTGAAAGCTTCGTTCTTTGTACGGGAGGATTCGGCGGATAAGCATGACCTGGACTACATTGACGAGTTTGAGCTTCTTGCTCACCGTGTCTTGGGCGCAAATTTGGAGTCCGTACAACTCCTCCGGATCGCCCGACAAGCCCGTCTCTTTCCGGAGGTGAGCCGTGTAGGGAAGCCGGATCGGAATTGGGCCGCCACCCACTTAGGGTCACGCTGCTCGGTGATGTAGAACCACCCGATTGCCACCCCTTTATGGTCTCCACGAAGGAGCCCTCGAGCCATGTAACGTTGGGCATCACGCACGCCATGGCGCCTCCGCACTCCGGCTTGTTGGCCGCCCACTATCTTGACTTGACACTAGAAGTCTTCAACCATAAGCGAAGTGGGGCTGGATGTAGAGGAAAGCCTGTAAACGGCATTTATAAACGCTCGAGATATTGAGGATGAAGTTTGGGGCCAGATCGTGGAAATCCAGGCCGTAGTAGAACATGAGTCCCCGGACAAATGGGTGGAGTGGGAAACCTAGTCCGCGGAGAAAGTGGGTGAGAAACACCACCCTCTCATGGGGCCTGGGGGTGGGGCTGAGCTGCCCTTTCTCGGGGAGCCGGTACTCGATGTCGTTAGACAAGTATCCGGCCTTCCTCGGCTTCTTGACGTGTCCCTCCGTGACGGAGGAGACCATCCACTTGCCTCCCGCTCCGGACATGGCTGGAGGAGGTCGAGGTGAGATGTCAGACTTAGGCGCTGGAGCTCGAAAAGTCTTGAGGAATGGATAAGCAAAGGAGGAAGAAGGTGTAGATGGAAAAAGGTGGATCCTTATCCCCTTATATGGGCGGACGCAACTAATCGCCCCCACCAGCCCGGTAAAACTCGCTTATCTCCCAAGAGCCGTAAATAAATGGCGCGGTTGGGTTACCCACGTCCGTATTGATGAGAATCCCGGAATAAGGGGGACACGATCTCTGCTTTGACAAGACGTGCCAAGGAAACCGCCTCGCTAAACGCGCTGAGGTGGTACAGTGAAAACGATTCGAATAAAGACTTGGCTGTAGCGTGATGTTCTACCATCGCAGGGCTTCGCCTAAGCACTGCTACAATATTATCGAGGACTATGGTGGAGGGGGCACCGCACACGGCTAAGAGATCTCAAGGATCAATTGTTGTGTCTATGGGGTGCCCCCCTGCCCCCGTATATAAAGGAGCAAGGGGGGGTGTGGCCGGCCAGGAGGAGGGCGCCCCAGGAGGAGTCCTACTCCCACCGGGAGTAGGACTCCCCCCCTTTTCCATGTTGGACTAGGACTTGGGGGGGAAAGAGAGAGAAAGGGGAAAGGAAAGGGGGGGGGGGGTGCGCCGCCCCCCTCCTTGTCCAATTCGGACTTGGGGGGAGGGGCACGCAGCTGCCCCTTGGCCTCCTCTCCTCTTGCTCCACTAGGCTCATTAAGGCCCATTAAGTTACCGGGGGGTTCCGGTAACCTCCCGGTACTCCGGTAAAATGCCGATTTCACCCGGAACACTTCCGATGTCCAAACATAGGCTTCCAATATATCAATCTTCATGTCTCGACCATTTCGAGACTCCTCGTCATGTCCGTAATCAAATCCGGGACTCCGAACAACCTTCGGTACATCAAAACATATAAACTCATAATGAAAGCTGTCATCGTAACTTTAGCGTGCGGACCCTACGGGTTCGAGACCAATGTAGACATGACCGAGACACGTCTCCGGTCAATAACCAATAGCGGAACCTGGATGCTCATATTGGCTCCCACATATTCTATGAAGATCTTTATCGGTCGGGACCGCATAACAACATACGTTGTTCCCTTTGTCATCGGTATGTTACTTGCCTGAGATTCGATCGTCGGTATCTCAATACCTAGTTCAATCTCGTTACCGGCAAGTCTCTTTACTCATTCTATAATACATCATCTCACAAGTAACTCATTAGTTGCAATGCTTGCAAGGCTTAAGTGATGTGCATTATCGAGAGGGCGGAGATACCTCTCCGAGCAATCGGAGTGACAAATCCTAATCTCAAATATCGCCAACCCAACATGTACCTTTGGAGACACCTGTAGAGCTCCTTTATAATCACCCAGTTACGTTGTGACGTTTGGTAGTACCCAAAGTGTTCCTCCGGTAAACGGGAGTTGCATAATCTCATAGTTACCGGAACATGTATAAGTCATGAAGAAAGCAATAGCAATATACTAAACGATCGGGTGCTAATCTAACGGAATGGCTCGTGTCAATCACATCATTCTCCTAATGACGTGATCCCGTTAATCAAATGACAACTCATGTCTATGGTTAGGAAACATAACCATCTTCGATTAACGAGCTAGTCTAGTAGAGGCATACTAGTGACATATTGTTTGTCTATGTATTCACACATGTATTATGTTTTCGGTTAATACAATTCTAGCATGAATAATAAACATTTATCATGATATAAGGAAATAAATAATAACTTTATTATTGCCTCTAGGGCATATTTCCTTCACAAAAAGTTGCCAATATGGTGCGATAATGATCGATTGAACTTACTTGTTGAGAATTTTAGTCATGTCCGCATAGTTCACAGGATCTTTTCGTCTCGAGTCTAAGACGGTTACTAGTCCCGCTCAAGCTTAATCTCCGGAAAATATAGTGGAAGCTGCGCACGCATGCATAACTCATCAATTACATTACTATAACCTCGCTCGAGTAATAAGGGAAACCGAATATGCACACGACAGTAACACTCACTCGAAGTTGTATGGAAAGAGTATTAAATCTTTGTTTGATTTATTATCAATGATTTGAGCAAGTTGGCCTCGGCATCTTTGGCGCTCTTTTTAACCAGAAATTCATCTATGAGATTTGTGTTAATGAACCCAATATCATACATTTCCGCTTTTACACTTTCGACGATCTTCAATCTGCATAATATAGTGAGGATAATTATAAATACATGCAATGAAAGAGCTGAGCTATATATAGAGACTTAATGACAGAAGTAGTACTTACAGACAATAGCAAGTGACCGTTAATTTATCGAGGGACTTTTGATTGAAGAACTAGAAGAACTCCTCAAATGGAACACACAACAGATCAATTCCAACGAGGTCGTGCTCCTCTTTAACTCTCAGATACAAAGCATTCGCCCCCC
This sequence comes from Aegilops bicornis, assembly GCA_021605145.1. Classification (NCBI taxonomy): domain Eukaryota; kingdom Viridiplantae; phylum Streptophyta; class Magnoliopsida; order Poales; family Poaceae; genus Aegilops; species Aegilops bicornis. The sequence continues at coordinate 1,460,719 of JAHIAL010000096.1, forward strand.
CCCCCCCCCAGACTCTCTGCAGGTTTTCACGTACGAATCATGGAATCTTCGCATCATCGTTGTTAGGGATTTTCATATTTGACGAGAGGCTTCCCGTACTCGTATATGTGTCCGTCCACCTCCAAGAAATCATAATATACATCGTCGGGTAGGTAATCTCCAAGATTGTTATAACCGGGCACCATCCTCGGAGCATTAGCGATGATGTCGCTAGATGATACATCTCGAACGTATCTATAATTTACGAAGTACTCATGTTGTTATATTATCTATCTTGGATGTTTAATGGGCTTTATTATACACTTTTATATGATTTTTTGGACTAACCTATTAACCTAAAGCCCAGTGCCAGTTTCTGTTTTCTCCTTATTTTCGAGTACCATAGAAAAGGAAAACCAAACGGAGTCCAATTGACGTGCCACTTGACGGAGATCATTTTTGGACCAGAAGAAGCCCACGGAGTACCGGAAGTAGGCCAGAAGAGTCCCGGGCTGCCCACGAGGGTGGGGGCGCGCCCCCCTGCCTCGTGGATAGCCCGGAAACCCCCCTGACGTGAAATCAATGCCAGCACAAGGAGGAGAACCTCTCCTCCTCTCTTCCGATGGCGCCGGAGTGCCATCGGGAGGGGAATCATCACCACGGTGATCGTCTTCATCAACATTACCATCGTCATCACCATCCTCACCTCTTTTACGCGGTCCATTCTCCCACACCCCGCTGTAATCCCTACTTGAACATGGTGCCTTATGCCACATATTATGATCCAATGATGTGTTGCTATCCTATGATGTTTTGAGTAGATATCTTTTGTCTTTGGGTTGATTGATGATCTAGATTGGTATGAGTTGTATGTTTTTTTGGGTGCTGTCCTGTGGTGCCCTCCGTGTCGCGCATAGCGTGAGGGACTCCTCTGTAGGGTGTTGCAATCGTTCATGATTCTCTTATAGTGGGTTGGTGAGTGGTGAAACACAAACCCGAGTAAGAGGGATTGTTGCGTATGGGAATAAAGAGGACTTGATGCACTAATGCTATGGTTGGGTTTTACCTTAATGATCTTTAGTAGTTGCGGATGCTTGCTAGAGTTCCAATCATAAGTGCATATGATCCAAGTAGAGGAAGTATTTTAGCTTATGCCTCTCCCTCATATGAAACTGCAATAGTGATTACCGAGCTTGTTAACAATTGCCTAGGACAATTTCGCACACCGATCCATCATTATTCCACACTCGCTATTTATATTATTTAGTAATATATTCTAACTTCATGATAACAGCACCTGCTTTTATATTTTATCTCTCCGATATCATACAAAGTTATCCTCTCCATACCCACAACGTAGTTTTATTTCTCGTTGCTTGTTGGAATCAAACGTTCGGTGTACGTAGAGTCGTATCAGTGGCAAATATGGCTTGAGAGACTATTGATCTTACCTTTAGCTCCTTGTGGGTTCGACACTCCATATTTATCACTTTCACGTTTGGAAATTGCTACGATGATTCCCTGCACCTGGGGATTATCAAGCTCTTTTCTGGCGCCGTTGCCGGGGAGCAATAGCGTGGGGTTGATATTCTCGTGTGTGCTTGTTTGCTTTCTTCACTAAGTGGATTTTGTTTTTCCCTTTTTTTTTCTGTTTAGTTGTGGGTGGAACATACAATTTTTTTAAAAGAATGAAAATACAAAAAAACTTACTTGCCTTTTATGCCTAAAAAGTTTTTCAAAAAGAGAAGCAATTGGAAAGTTATGCATTGAAGAAGTGAGGGTCAACCTTGAGCACTTGTGTTCATGCTCATGGAAACAATGTAGAATTTTTCATGGAAGTTTCTCTGTAAATAATTATCCCCTTGTATTGAAGGAAATATGCCCTAGAGGCAATAATAAAGTTATTATTTATTTCCTCATATCATGATAAATGTTTATTATTCATGCTAGAATTGTATTAACCGGAAACATGATACATGTGTGAATACATAGACAAACATATAGTCACTAGTATGCCTCTACTTGACTAGCTCATTAATCAAAGATGGTTATGTTTCCTAACCATAGACATGTGTTGTTATTTGATTAATGGGATCACATCATTAGGAGAATGATGTGATTGACATGACCCATTCCGTTAGCCTAGCACTTGATCGTTTAGTATACTGCTATTGCTTTCTTCATGACTTATACATGTTCCGATAACTATGAGATTATGCAACTCCCGTTTACGGAGGAACACTTTAGGTACTACCAAACGTCACAACGTAATCGGGTGATTATAAAGGAGTACTACAGGTGTCTCCAAAGGTACATGTTGGGTTCAGCGTATTTGAGATTAGGTTTTGTCACTCCGATTGTCGGAGAGGTATCTATGGGCCTTCTCGGTAGTACACATCATATAAGCCTTGAAAGCATTGCAACTAATAAGTTAGTTGCGAGATGATGTATTATGTAACGAGTAAATAGACTTGTCAAGAATCTAGATTGAACTAGGTATTTGATACCGACGATCGAATCTCGGGCAAGTAACATACCGATGACAAAGGGAACAACGTATGTTGTTATGCGGTTTGACCGATAAAGATCTTCATAGAATATGTAGGAACCAATATGGGCATCCAGGTTCCGCTATTGGTTATTGACCGAGAATAGTTCTAGGTCATGTCTACATAGTTCTCGAACCCGTAGGGTCCGCACGCTTAAGGTTTCATGGCGGTTATATTATGAGTTTATGAGTTTTGATGTACCAAGGAGTTCGAGTCCGGATGAGATCGGGGACATGACGAGGAGTCTCTAAATGGTCGAGACGTAAAGATTGATATACTTTGGACGACTATATTCGGACATCGTAAAGGTTCCGAGTGACTCGGGTATTTTCAGTACCAGAGAGTTACGAATACGTATTAGGCCTTATTGGGCCATACGGGAAAGAAGGAAAAGGGCCTCAAGGGTGGCCGCACCTCCCTTGGTCTGGTCCGATTGGACTACGGAAGGGGCGCCCCTTCCTTCCTTCTCCTTCTCCCTTCCCTTTCCTTCTCTCCTACTCCTACTACATGGAAGGGCTCCTAGTTCTACTAGGAAAGGGGAATCCTACTCCCGGTGGGAGTAGGACTCCCTAGGGCGCCGCCATAGAGAGGGCCGGCCCTCCTCCTCCACTCCTTTATATATCTGGGCAGGGGCACCCCATAGACACACGAAGTTGATCTACGGATCGTTCCTTAGCCGTGTCAGCGGTGCCCCCTCCACCATATTCCACCTCGGTCATATCATCGCGGAGTTTAGGCGAAGCCCCGCGCTGGTAGAGCATCATCATCGCGTCCTGCCATGCCGTCATCTTGTGGAACTCATCCCCGACACTTTGCTGGATCGGAGTCCGGGGATCGTCATCGAGCTGAACGTGTGCTGAACTCGGAGGTGCTGTACGTTCGGTGCTTGGATCGGTCGGATCGTGAAGACGTACGACTACATCAACCGCGTTGTGCTAACGCTTCCGCTTACGGTCTACGAGGGTACGTGGACAATACTCTCCCCTCTCGTTGCTATGCCATCACCATGATCTTGCGTGTGTGTAGGAAATTTTTTGAAATTACTACGTTCCGCAACAGTGGCATCCGAGCCTAGGTTTTATGCATTGATGTTATATGCACGAGTAGAACACAAGTGATTTGTGGGCGATACAAGTCATACTGCTTACCAGCATGTCATACTTTGGTTCGGCGGTATTGTGAGATGAAGCGGCCCGGACCGACATTACGCCAGACGCTTACGCGAGACTGGTTTCACCGCTGCGAGCACTCGTTGCTTAAAGGTGACCGGCGGGTGTCTGTCTCTCTCACTTTAGTTGAACCGAGTGTGGCTACGCCCGGTCCTTGCGAAGGTTAAAACAGCACCAACTTGACAAACTATCGCTGTGGTTTTGATGCGTAGGTAAGAACGGTTCTTGGTCAGCCCGTAGCAGCCACGTAAAACTTGCAACAACAACAAAGTAGAGGACGTCTAACTTTTTTTTGCAGGGCATGTTGTGATGTGATATGGTCAAGACGTGATGATATATTTTATTGTATGAGATGATCATGTTTTGTAACCGAAGTTATCGGCAATCGGCAGGAGCCATATGGTTGTCGCTTTATTGTATGAAATGCAAAAGCCATGTAATTGCTTTACTTTATCACTAAGCGGTAGCGGTAGTCGAGAAGCAATAGTTGGCGAGACGACACCGATGCTACGATGGAGATCAAGGTGTCGCGCCGGTGACGATGGTGATCACGAGGTGCTTCGGAGATGGAGATCACAAGCACAAGATGATGATGGCCATATCATATCACTTATATTGATTGCATGTGATGTTTATCCTTTGTGCATCTTATCTTGCTTTGATTGACGGTAGCATTTTAAGATGATCTCTCACTAAAAATTATCAAGACGTGTTCTCCCTGAGTATGCACCGTTGCCAAAGTTCGTCGTGCCCAGACACCACGTGATGTTCGGGTGTGATAAGCTCTACGTCCATCTACAACGGGTGCAAGCCAGTTTTGCACACGCAGAATACTCAGGTTAAACTTGACGAGCCTAGCATATGCAGTTATGGCCTCAGAACGCGGAGACCGAAAGGTCGAGCGTGAATCATATAGTAGATATGATCAACATAGTGATGTTCACCATTGAAAACTACTCCATCTCACGTGATGATCGGTTATGGTTTAGTTGATTTGGATCACGTGATCACTTAGATGACTAGAGAGATGTCTGTCTAAGTGGGAGTTCTTAAGTAATATGATTAATTGAACTTAAATTTATCATGAACTTAGTCCTGGTAGTATTTTGCAAATTATGTTCTAGATCAATAGCTCGCGTTGTTGCTTCCCTATGTTTGTTGCTTTCATATGTTTATTTTGATATGTTCCTAGAGAAAATTGTGTTGAAAGATGTTAGCAGCAATGATGCGGATTGGATCCGTGATCTGAGGTTTATCCTCATGCCGCATGTAAGAATTATGTCCTTAATGCACCGCTAGGTGATGCACCTATTGCAGGAAGCAGATGCACGGGCGTTATGAGCGTTTGGCTAGCTCAATATGAGCAGATGCACGCGTTATGAACGTTTGGCTGGCTCAATATGATGACTACTTGATTGTTTAGTGCACCATGCTTAACAGCTTAGAATCGGGACTTCAAAGATGTTTTGAACGTCATGGACCATATAAGATGTTCCAGGAATTGAAGTTAATATTTCAAGCAAATACCCGAGTTGAGAGATATGAAGTCTCCAACAAGTTCTATAGCTAAAAGATGAAGGAGAATCGCTCAACTAGTGAGCATGTGCTCAGATTGTCTGAGTACTTCAATCGCTTGAATCAAGTGGGAGTTAATCTTCCAGATAAGATAGTGATTGACAGAATTCTCTAGTCACCATCACTAAGTTAGTAGAACTTCGTGATGAACTATAGTATGCAAGGGATGACGAAAAAGATTCTCGAGCTCTTCGCGATGCTAAAATCAGCAAAGGTAGAAATCAAGAAAAACATCAAGTGTTGATGGTTGACAAGACCACTAGTCTCAAGGAAAAGGGCAAAGGGAAGAAGGGGAACTTCAAAAGGAACGGCAAGCAAGTTGCTGCTCGAGTGAAGAAGCCCAAGTCTGGACCTAAGCCTGAGACTAAGTACTTTTGCTGCAATGGAACTGGTCACTGGAAGCGGAACTACCCCTGAATATTTGGTGGATAAGAAGGATGGAAAAGTGAACAAGGTTATATTTGATATACAGGTTATTGATGTGTGCCTTACTAGTGTTTATAGTAGCCCTGAGTATTTGATACTTGTTCGGTTGCTAAGATTAGTAACTCGAAACAGGAGTTACAGAATAAACAGAGACTAGTTGAAGGGGAAGTGACGATGAGTGTTGGAAGATTGATATGATCATCATCGCACACTCCCTATACTTTCGGGATTAGTGTTAAACCTAAATAAATGTTATTTGGTGTTTGCGTTGAGCATGAATATGATTTGATCATGTTTATTGCAAAACAGATATTCAATTAAAGTCAAAGTATAATTGTTGTTCTGATAAAATGAATAAAACCATCAATCGTCATACACCCAATGAAAATAGTTTTCAAAACGGTTATTCATTTAAAATCAGAGAATAATTGTTGTTCTGTTTAAATGAATAAAACCTTCAATGGTCATACACCCAATGAAAATAGTTTGTTGGATCTCGATAGTAGTGATACACATATTCATAATATTGATGCCAAAATATGCAAAGTTAATAATGAAAGTGCAACTTATTTGTGGCACTGCCGTTTGGGTCATATCGGTGTAAAGCGCATGAAGAAACTCCATGCTGATGGGTTTTTGGAATCACTTGATTATGAATCATTTGATGCTTGCGAACCGTGCCTTTTGGGCAAGATGACTGAAACTCCGTTGTTCGGAACAATGGAACGAGATATTGACTTATTGGAAATAATACATACCGATGTATGCGATCCAATGAGTGTTGATGCTCGTGGCAAGTATCGTTATTTTCTGACCTTCACAAGATGATTTGAGCAGATATGGGTATATCTTCTTGATGAAACATAAGTCTGAAATAGTTGAAAAGTTCAAAGAATTTCAGAGTGAAGTAGAAAATCATCGTAACAACAAAATAAAGTTTCTGCGATCTGATCGTGGAGATGAATATTTGAGTTACGAGTTTGGTCTTCAATTAAAACAAAGTGGAATAGTTTCACAGCTCAAGCCACCTGGAACACCACAACGTTATGGTGTGTCCGAACGTCGTAACAGTACTTTATTTTGATATGGTGCGATCAATGATGTCTCTTACCGATTTACCAATATCGTTTTGGGGTTATGCATTAGAGACAGCTGCATTCACGTTTAATAGGGCACCATCTAAATCCGTTGAGACGACACCATATGAACTATGGTTTAACAAAAAACCTAAGTCGTCGTTTCTTAAAAGTTTGGAGTTGTGATGCTTATGTGAAAAGTTTTCACCGATAAGCTCGAACCCAAATTGGAGAAGTGCGTCTTCATAGAATACCCAAAGGTGACTATTGGGTACACCTTCTATCACAGATCCGAAGGCAAGTTTTTCGTTGCTAAGATGGATCCTTTCTAGAGAAGAAGTTTCTCTCGAAAGAAGTGAGTGGGAGGAAAGTAGAACTTGATGAGGTAATTGTACCTTCTCCCTTATTGGAAAGTAGTTCATCACGAAATCAGTTCCAGTGATTCCTACACCAATTAGTGAGGAAGTTAATGATGATGATCATGAAACTTCAGATCAAGTTGCTACCAAACCTCGTAGGTCTTCCAGAGTAAAATCCGCACCAGAGTGGTACGGTAATTGTGTTCTGGAAGTCATGTTACTAGACCATGATGAACCTACGGACTATGAGGAAGCAATGATGAGCCCAGATTCCGCGAAATGGCTTGAGGCCATAAAATTTGAGATAGGATCCATGTATGAGAACAAAGTATGGACTTTGATTGACTTGCTCGATGATCAGCAAGCCATGTTAAATAAATGGATCTTCAAGAGGAAGAGGGACACTGATAGTAGTGTTACTATATACAAAGCACGACTTGTCACAAAAAGGTTTTCGACAAGTTCAAGGTGTTGACTGCAATGAGATTTTCTCAACTGTAGCGATTCTTAAGTCTGTCCGAATCATGTTAGCAATTGCCATATTTTATGAAATCTAGCAAATGGATGTCAAAACTACATTCTTTAATGGATTTATTAAAGAAGAGTTGTATATGATGCAAACCAGAAGGTTTTGTCAATCCTAAAGGAGCTAACAAAATGTGCAAGCTCCAATGATCCATCAATGGACTGGTGCAAGCATCTCAGAGTTGGAATATATGCTTTGATGAGTTGATCAAAGCATATGGTTTTATCTGAACTTTTGGAGAAGCCTGTATTTACAAGAAAGTGAGTGGGAGCACTACAGCATTTCTAATAAGTATATGTGAATGACACATTGTTGATCGGAAATAATGTAGAATTATTCTGCAAAGCATAAAGGAGTATTTTAAAGGAGTTTTTCAAAGAAGGACCTCGGTGAAGCTGCTTACATATTGAGCATCAAGATCTATTGAGATAGATCAAGACGCTTGATAAGTTTTTCAATAAGTACATACCTTGTCAAGATTTTGAAAAGGTTCAAAATGGAACAGTCAAAGAAAAGTTCTTGCCTATGTTGCAAAGGTGTGAAATTGAGTAAGACTCAAATCCCGACCACGGCAGAAAATACAAAAGAGAATGAAAGTCATTCCACTATGCCTCAGCCATAGGTTCTATAAAGTATGCCATGCTGTGTACCAGATCTATTGCATACCCTACCACTAAGTTTGGCAAGGAGTGCAATAGTGATCTAAGAGTAGATCAATGTACAGCGGTCAAAATTATCCTTAGTGAAATAAGGATATGTTTCTCGATTATGGAAGTGACAAAAGGTTAGGTAAAGGGTTACGTCGATGCAAATTTTGACACTAATCTAGATGACTCTAAGTCTCGGTCTAGATACATATTGAAAGTGGGAGCAATTAGCTAGAGTAGCTCTGTACAGAGCATTGTAGACATAGAAATTTGCAAAATACTTACGGCTCTGAATGTGCAGACCCGTTGACTAAGCTTCTCTCACGAGCAAAACATGATCATACCTTAGTACTCTTTGGGTGTTAATCACATAGCGATGTGAACTAGATTATTGACTCTAGTAAACCCTTTGGGTCTTGGTCACATGACGATGTGAACTATGGGTGTTAATAACATACAGATGTGAATATTGATGTTGAATCACATGATGATGTGAACTAGATTATTGACTCTAGTGCAAGTGGGAGACTGAAGGAAATATGCCCTAGAGGCAATAATAAAGTTATTATTTATTTCCTCATATCATGATAAATGTTTATTATTCATGCTAGAATTGTATTAACCGGAAACATGATACATGCGTGAATACATAGACAAACATATAGTCACTAGTATGCCTCTACTTGACTAGCTCATTAATCAAAGATGGTTATGTTTCCTAACCATAGACATGTGTTGTTATTTGATTAATGGGATCACATCATTAGGAGAATGATGTGATTGACATGACCCATTCCGTTAGCCTAGCACTTGATCGTTTAGTATATTGCTATTGCTTTCTTCATGACTTATACATGTTCCGTAACTATGATATTATGCAACTCCCGTTTACCGGAGGAACACTTTGGTACTACCAAAGCGTCACAACGTGAATCGGGTGATTATAAAGGAGTACTACAGGTGTCTCCAAAGGTACATGTTGGGTTGGCGTATTTCAAGATTAGGTTTTGTCACTCCGATTGTCGGAGAGGTATCTCTGGGCCTTCTCGGTAGTACACATCATATAAGCCTTGCAAGCATTGCAACTAATAAGTTAGTTGCGAGATGATGTATTACGGAACGAGTAAAGAGACTTTCCAGTAACGAGATTGAACTAGGTATTGGATACCGACGATCGAATCTCGGGCAAGTAACATACCGATGACAAAGGGAACAACGTATGTCGTTATGCGGTTTGACCGATAAAGATCTTCATAGAATATGTAGGAACCAATATGGGCATCCAGGTTCCGCTATTGGTTATTGACCGAGAATAGTTCTAGGTCATGTCTACATAGTTCTCGAACCCGTAGGGTCCGCACGCTTAAGGTTTCGATGACAGTTATATTATGAGTTTATGAGTTTTGATGTACCGAAGGAGTTCGGAGTCCCGGATGAGATCGGGGACATGACGAGGAGTCTCTAAATGGTCGAGACGTAAAGATCGATATATTGGACGACTATATTCGGACATCGGAAAGGTTCCGAGTGATTCGGGTATTTCTCGGAGTACCGGAGAGTTACGGGAATACGTATTGGGCCTTATTGGGCCATACGGGAAAGAAGGAAAAGGGCCTCAAGGGTGGTCGCACCCTCCCTTGGTCTGGTCCGAATTGGACTAGGGAAGGGGCGCCATAGAGAAGGGCCGCCTCCCTCCTCCACTCCTTTATATACGAGGCAGGGGGCACCCATAGACACGTAAGTTGATCTACGGATCGTTCCTTAGCCGTGTGCGGTGCCCCCTCCACCATATTCCACCTCGGTCATATCGTCGCGCTTTAGGCGAAGCCCTGCGCCGTAGAGCATCATCATCGCTACCACGCCGTCGTCTTGTGGAACTCATCCCCGACACTTTGCTGGATCGGAGTCCGGGATCGTCATCGAGCTGAACGTGTGCTGAACTCGGAGGTGCCGTGACGTTCGGTGCTTGGATCGGTCGGATCGTGAAGACGTCTGACCAAATCAACCGTGATTGTGCTAACGCTTCCGCTTTACGGTCTACGAGGGTACGTGGACAATACTCTCCCCTCTCGTTGCTATGCCATCACCATGATCTTGCGTGTGCGTAGGAAATTTTTTGAAATTACTACGTTCCCCAACATGTATATATTCATTGTATTATAAAATAATGTGCCAAGCTTTGGTTTTAGGATGATTAGATTGCTTGTTTACTATGTGCAGAACAAAACAGAAACTTTGGCTGTAGTGCGTGAATTTACATTTTTACTGGAAAGTCAAATGGGTCTGAAACTTTTGCACATTACTTCTGTACAAATTTTCAAATTTTCAAATTTAGTTCATAATTTTAGGAGTTACATAAGTTTGCTAAACTTCCAGATTACTACAGACTGTCCTGTTTAAGACAGATTCTGTTTTTGATGCATTGCTTGCTTGTTTTGATGAAACTATCGGTCTCTATCAGTGGATTAAGCCATGAAAAAGTTTTATTACAGTAGCTATAATGCAAAAACAAAATGTGAATTGGTTTGCAACAGTACTTATAGTAGTGATTTGCTTTGTTATACTAACGGATCTCACAAAGTTTTTGTTAAGTTTTTGTGGATGAAGTGTTCGAAGAACGAGGAGTTATCGATATGAGAAGAATAAAGAGGCACAAGAGTTCAAGCTTGGGGATGCCCAAGGCACCCCAAGTAAATATTTCAAAGGATACTCAAGCATCTAAGCTTGGGGATGCCCCGGTTGGCATCCCATCTTTCTTCTTCAACAATTATCGGTATACCTCGGTTTTTGTTTTGTTCACATGATTTGTGCCCTTTGTGTTTTTGTTTTCCCTTTAAGAACCATGCTAGTATGAGATGTCCCTTCATCAATTTATAGAATACTTCATGTGCTTCACTTAAATCTTTGAAGTATGATCTTATAGAATTGCTCTTTGTGCTTCACTTAAATCTTTTGAGTATGGTTTTATAGAATGCTTCGTGTGCTTCACTTATATATTTTGAGCTTGGATATTGGTTAGTCTATGTTAATTGTAGAATGCTCCATGAATTTCACTTATATCTTTTGGAGAATGAATAATACTATCATTTAAAGTGGTTTGGAAGAGTGTCAACTTTAGGAATTAGTGATCCCACTATTTTGGAGGGTGTTGAATCTTAGTGTGATATTTATGAAAGTGGATTTGGAAGAGTGTCAACTTTATCTAGTAATGATTCCACTATTTCGGAAGAGCTTCCAATTGGGTATGAGAACAAAGTTGCTATCCATGATGCTACTGAAAATTATTATTAGGGAGGAATACATGCTTGTAGGAGTTGCAGAAAGAAATATGCCCTAGAGGCAATAATAAAGTTATTATTTATTTCCTCATATCATGATAAATGTTTATTATTCATGCTAGAATTGTATTAACCGGAAACATGATACATGTGTGAATACATAGACAAACTTAATGTCACAAGTATGCCTCTACTTGACTAGCTCATTGATCAAAGATGGTTATGTTTCCTAACCATAGACATGTGTTGTTGTTTGATTAATGGGATCACATCATTAGGAGAATGATGTGATTGACTTGACCCATTCCGTTAGCTTAGCACTTGATCGTTTAGTATGTTGCTATTGCTTTCTTCATGACTTATACATGTTCCTATGACTATGAGATTATGTAACTCCCGTTTACCGGAAGAACACTTTGTGTGCTACCAAACGTCACAATGTAACGGGGTGATTATAAAGGTGCTCTACAGGTGTCTCCAAAGGTACTTGTTGAGTAGACGTATTTCGAGATTAGGATTTGTCACTCCGATTGTCGGAGAGGTATCTCTGGGCCCTCTCGGTAATGCACATCACTATTAGGCTTTCAAGCAATGTAGCTAATGAGTTAGTTACGGTATTTTGCATTACGTAACTAGTAAAGAGACTTGCCGGTAACGAGATTGAACTAGGTATTGAGATACCGATTTATCGAATCTCGGGCAAGTAACATACCGATGACAAAGGAACAACGTATGTTGTTATGCGGTTTGACCGATAAAGATCTTCGTAGAATATGTAGGAACCAATATGAGCATCCAGGTTCCGCTATTGGTTATTGACCGGAAACAGTTCTAGGTCATGTCTACATAGTTCTCGAACCCGTAGGGTCCGCACGCTTAACGTTAAGATGACAGTTATAATTTGAGTTTATGGTTTTTGATGTACCAAAGGTTGTTGAGTCCGGATGTGATCACGGACATGACGTGGAGTCTCGAAATGGTCGAGACATAAAGATTGATATATTGGACGACTATATTCGACACGGACTAGTTCGTGGGTTATCGGATATATATCGAGCACCGGGGTTACGGAACCCCTCGGGAACTAACGGGCCTTGTTGGGCCCTAGTGGAAGAGAGAGAGAGAGAGGGCGGCCAGAGCAAGAGGCGCGCCTCCCCTTGAGTCCGTGATAGGACAAGGAAGGGGCGCCTTGCCTTTCCCTCTCCCACTCCTTCCTTCCCTCCTTCTTGGACTAGGAAAGGAGGGGCAAACCTACTTGGAGTAGGTTACGCCCTCATAGGGCGCCACCCCCTTGTCCGGCCCCCTCCTCCTCCCCCCTTTATATACGGAGGGGGGGCACCCCATGACACACAAGTTGATCTTCGTGATCGTTCCTTAGCCGTGTGCGGTGCCCCCCTCCACCATATTCCACCTCGGTCATATCGTAGCGGTGCTTAGGCGAAGCCCTGTGTCGGTAGCACATCATCACCGTCACCACCCCGTCGTGCTGAGGAAACTCATCCCCGACACCCTGCTGGATCGGAGTCCGGGGATCGTCATCGAGCTGAACGTGTGCTGAACTCGGAGGTGCCGTACGTTCGGTACTTGGATCAGTCGGATCGTGAAGACGTACGACTACATTCAACCGCGTTGTTCTAACGCTTCCGCTTTTGGTATACGAGGGTACGTGGACACACTCTCCCCTCTCGTTGCTATGCATCACCATGATCTTGCGTGTGCGTAGGAATTTTTTTGAAATTACTACGTTCCCCAACAGTGGCATCCGAGCCTAGGTTTTATGCATTGATGTTATATGCACGAGTAGAACACAAGTGAGTTGTGGGCGATACAAGTCATTCTGCTTACCAGGATGTCATACTTTGGTTCGGGCGGTATTGTTGGATGAAGCGGCCCGGACCGACATTATGCGTGACGCTTACGCCGAGACCGGTTCTACCGACGTGCTTTGCACACAGGTGGCTGGCGGGTGTCGGTTTCTCAACTTTAGTTGAACTGAGTGTGGCTACGCCCGTCCTTGAGAAGGTTAAAACAGCACAAACTTGATGAACTATCGTTGTGGTTTTGATGCGTAGGTAAGAACGGTTCTTGCTCAGCCCGTAGCAGCCACGTAACATTTTCAACAACAAAGTAGAGGACGTCTAACTTGTTTTTGCAGGGCATGTTGTGATGTGATATGGTCAAGACGTGATGCTATATTTTATTGTATGATATGATCATGTTTTGTAACCGAGTTATCGGTAATCTGGCAGGAGCCATATGGTTGTCGCTTTATTCTATGAAATGAAGTCGCCCTGTAATTGCTTTACTTTATCACTAATCGGTAGCGATAGTCGTAGAAGCAATAGTTGGCGAGACGACAACGATGCTACGATGGAGATCAAGGTGTCGCGCCGGTGATGATGGTGATCATGACGGTGCTTCGGAGGTGGAGATCACAAGCACAAGATGATGATGGCCATATCATATCACTTATATTGATTGCATGTGATGTTTATCTTTTATGCATCTTATCTTGCTTTGATTGACGGTAGCATTATAAGATGATCTCTCACTAAATTTCAAGATAAAAGTGTTCTCCCTGAGTATGTACCGTTGCCAAAGTTCGTCGTGCCCAGACACCACGTGATGATCGGGTGTGAACACCGTCAATCAAAGGGTGCAAGCCAGTTTTGCACACACAGAATACTCAGGTTAAACTTGACGAGCCTAGCATATGCAGATATGGCCTCGGAACACTGAGACCGAAAGGTCGGGCGTGAATCATATAGTAGATATGATCAACATAGTGATGTTCACCATTGAAAGCTACTCCATTTCACGTGATGATCGGTTATGGTTTAGTTGATTTTGATCACGTGATCACTTAGATAATTAGAGAGATATCTGTCTAAGTGGGAGTTCTTTAGTAATATGATTAATTGAACTTAAATTTATCATGAACTTAGTACCTGATAGTATTTTGATTGTCTATGTTTATTGTAGATAGATGGCTCGTGCTGTTGTTCCGTTGAATTTTAATGCGTTCCTTGAGAAAGCAAAGTTGAAAGATGATGGTAGCAATTACACGGACTGGGTCCGAAACCTGAGGATTATCATCAATGCTGCACGTAAGAATTACGCCCCGGAAGCACCGCTGGGTGCCGTGCCTGCTGCAGGAGCAACGCCGGATGTTATGAATGTCTGGTAGAGCAAAGTCGATGACTACTCAATAGTTCAGTGTGCCATGCTTTACGGCTTAGAAACTGGTCTTCAACGACGCTTGAACGTCATGGAGCATATGAGATGTTCCAGGAGTTGAAGTTAATATTTCAAGCAAATGCCCGGATTGAGAGATATGAAGTCTCCAATAAGTTCTATAGCTGCAAGATGGAGGAGAATAGTTCACAAGGAGCATATACTCAAAATGTCCGGGTATAATAATCACTTGATTCAACCGGAGTTAATCTTCCGAATGATAAGCGCCACCGATGTAATTCTCCAATCACTGCCACCAAGCTACAAGAGCTTCGTGATGAACTATAATATGCTAGGGTTGGAAAAGACAATTCCCGAGCTCTTCGCAATGCTAAAGGCTGCGGAGGTAGAAATCAAGAAGGAGCATCAAGTGTTGATGGTCAACAAGACCACTAGTTCTAAGAAAAAGGGCAAAGGGAAGAAGAAGGGGAACTTCAAGAAGAACAGTAAGCAAGTTGCTTCTCAGGAGAAGAAACCCAAGTCTGGACCTAAGCCTGAAACTGAGTGCTTCTACTGCAAGCAAACTGGTCACTGGAAGCGGAACTGCCCCAAGTATTTGGCGGATAAAAAGGATGGCAAGGTGAACAAAGGTATATGTGATATACATGTTATTGATGTGTACCTTACTAGAGCTCGCAGAGCACCGGGTATTTGATACTGGTTACATTGCTAATATTTGCAACTCAAATGTGGACTACGGATTGCTTAACACCGCCAAGGACGAGGGGACGATGCGCGTGGGAA
The DNA here is from genome assembly GCA_021605145.1 of Aegilops bicornis. Classification (NCBI taxonomy): domain Eukaryota; kingdom Viridiplantae; phylum Streptophyta; class Magnoliopsida; order Poales; family Poaceae; genus Aegilops; species Aegilops bicornis. The sequence continues at coordinate 1,476,281 of JAHIAL010000096.1, forward strand.
ATGGTTCCAAAGTCGATGTGATCGCGGTCGGCACGCTACCTCTACATCTACCTTCGGGATTAGTTTTAGACCTGAATAATTGTTATTTGGTGCCAGCGTTGAGCATGAACATTATATCTGGATCTTGTTTGATGCGAGACGGTTATTCATTTAAATCAGAGAATAATGGTTGTTCTATTTATATGAGTAATATCTTTTATGGTCATGCACCCTTAAAGAGTGGTCTATTTTTGATGAATCTCGATTGTAGTGATACACATATTCATAATGTTGAAGTCAAAAGATGCAGAGTTGATAATGATAGTGCAACTTATTTGTGGCAATCGCCGTTTAGGTCATATTGGTGTAAAACACATGAATAAACTCCATCTTGATGGACTTTTGGAACCACTTGATTATGAATCACTTGGTACTTATGTAACCGTGCCTCATGGGCAAGATGACTAAAACGCCGTTTCTCCTAAGACTATGGAGAGAGCAACAGATTTGTTAGAAATCATACATACAGATGTATGTGGTCCAATGAATGTTGAAGCTCGTGGCGGATATCGTTATTTTCACACCTTCATAGATGATTTAAGCAGATATGGGTATATCTACTTAATGAAGCATAAGTCTGAAACATTTGAAAAGTTCAAAGAATTTCGGAGTGAAGTTGAAAATCATCGTAACAAGAAAATAAAGTTTCTACGATCTGATTGTGGAGGAGAATATTTGAGTTACGAGTTTGGTCTACATTTGAAACAATGCGGAATAGTGTCGCAACTCACGCCACCCGGAACACCACAGCATAATGGTGTGTCCGAACGTTGTAATCGTACTTTACTAGACATGGTGCGATCTATGATGTCTCTTACTGATTTATCGCTATCATTTTGGGGTTATGCTTTAGAGACGGCCGCATTCACGTTAAATAGGGCACCATCAAAATCCGTTGAGACGACTCCTTATGAACTATGGTTTGGTAAGAAACCAAAGTTGTCGTTTCTGAAAGTTTGGGGCTGCGATGCTTATGTGAAAAAGCTTCAACCTGATAAGCTCGAACCCAAATCGGAAAAATGTGTCTTCATAGGATACCCAAAGGAGACAGTTGGGTACACCTTCTATCACAGATCCTAAGGCAAGACATTCGCTGTTAAGAATGGATCCTTTCTAGAGAAGGAGTTTCTCTCGAAAGAAGTGAGTGGGAGGAAAGTAGAACTTGATGAGGTAACATTACCAGCTACCTTATTGAAAGTAGTTCATCACGAAACCGGTTTCGTGACACCTACACCAATTAGTGAGGAAGTTAATGATGATGATCATGAAACTTCAGATCAAGTTGTTACCGAACTTCAGAGATCAACCAGAGTTAGATCCGCGCCGCAGTGGTACGGTAATCCTGTTCGAAGTCATGCTACTAGATCATGGTGAACCTACGAACTATGGAGAAGCGATGGTGAGCCCAGATTCCGCAAAATGGCTTGAAGCCATGAAATCTGAGATGGGATCCATGTATGAGAACAAAGTGTGGACTTTGGTTGACTTGCCCGATGATCGGCAAGCAATAGAGAATAAATGGATCTTCAAGAAGAAGACCGACGCCAGCGGTAATGTTACTGTCTACAAAGCTCGACTTGTTGCAAAAGGTTTTCGACAAGTTCAAGGGGTTGACTACGATGAGACCTTCTCACCCGTAGCGATGCTTAAGTCTGTCCGAATCATGTTAGCGATGGCCACATTTTATGATTATGAAATATGGCAGATGGATGTCAAAACTGCATTTCTGAATGGATTTCTGGAAGAAGAGTTGTATATGATGCAACCGGAAGGTTTTGTCGATCCTAAGGGAGCTAACAAAGTGTGCAAGCTCCAGCGATCCATTTATGGACTGGTGCAAGCCTCTCGGAGTTGGAATAAACGCTTTGATAGTGTGATCAAAGCATATGGTTTTATAGACTTTTGGGGAAGCCTGTATTTACAAGAAAGTGAGTGGGAGCTCTGTAGCATTTCTGATATTATATGTGGACGACATATTGTTGATTGGAAATGATATCGAATTTCTGGATAGCATAAAAGGATACTTGAATAAAAGGTTTTCAATGAAATACCTCGGTGAAGCTGCTTACATATTGGGCATCAAGATCTATAGAGATAGATCAAGACGCTTGATTGGACTTTCACAAAGCACATACCTTGATAAAGTTTTGAAAAAGTTCAAAATGGATCGTGCAAAGAAAGGATTCCTGCCAGACATTACAAGGTGTGAAGTTGAGTCAGACTTAATGCCCGACCACTACAGAAGATAGAGAGAAAATGAAAGGAGTTCCCTATGCTTCAGCCATAGGCTCTATCATGTATGCAATGCTGTGTACCAGATGCGATGTGTGCCTTGCTATTAGTTTAGCAGGGAGGTACCAAAGTAATCCAGGAGTGGATCACCGGACAGCGGTCAAGAACATCCTGAAATACCTGAAAAGGACTAAGGATATGTTTCTCGTTTATGGAGGTGACAAAGAGCTAGTCCTAAATGGTTACGTTGATGCAAGCTTTGACACTGATCCGGACGATTCTAAATCGCAAACCGGGTACGTGTTTATATTAAACGGTGGAGCTACAGTTGGTGCAGTTCTAAACAAAGCGTCGTAGTGGGATCTACATGCGAAGCGGAGTACATAGCTGCTTCAGAAGCAGCAAATGAAGGAGTCTGGATCAAGGAGTTCATTTCCGATCTAGGTGTCATACCTAGTGCATCGGGACCAATGAAGATCTTCTGTGACAATACTGGTGCAATTGCCTTGGCAAAAGAATCCAGATTTTACAGGAGGACCAAGCACATCAAGAGACGCTTCAATTCCATCCGGGACCAAGTCCAGGTGGGAGACATAGAGATTTGCAAGATACATACGGATCTGAATGTTGCAGACCCGTTGACTAAGCCTCTTCCACGAGCAAAACATGATCAGCACCAAGACTCCATGGGTGTTAGAACCATTACTGTGTAATCTAGATTATTGACTCTAGTGCAAGTGGGAGACTGAAGGAAATATGCCCTAGAGGCAATAATAAAGTTATACATGTTCGTTTAGTATGTTGCTATTGCTTTCTTCATGACTTATACATGTTCCTATGACTATGAGATTATGTAACTCCCGTTTACCGGAGGAACACTTTGTGTGCTACCAAACGTCACAACGTAACTGGGTGATTATAAAGGTGCTCTACAGGTGCCTCCAAAGGTACTTGTTGAGTTGACGTATTTCGAGATTAGGATTTGTCTCTCCAATTGTCGGAGAGGTATCTCTGGGCCCTCTCGGTAATGCACATCACTATAAGCCTTGCAGGCAATGTAGCTAATGAGTTAGTTACGGTATGACGCATTACGTAACGAGTAAAGAGACTTGCCGGTAACGAGATTGAACTAGGTATTGAGATACCGATGATCGAATCTCGGGCAAGTAACATACCAATGACAAAGGGAACAACGTATGTTGTTATGTGGTTTGACCGATAAAGATCTTCGTAGAATATGTAGGAATCAATATGAGCATCCAGGTTCCGCTATTGGTTATTGACCGGAAACAGTTCTAGGTCATGTCTACATAGTTCTCGAACCCGTAGGGTCCGCACGCTTAACGTTACGATGATAGTTATAATATGGGTTTATAGTTTTTGATGTACCGAAGGTTGTTCGGAGTCCCGGATGTGATCACGGACATGACGAGGAGTCTCGAAATGGTCGAGACAGAAAGATTGATATATTGGACGACTATATTCGGACACAGGAATAGTTCCGGGGGTTATCGGATATATATCGGAGTACCGAGGGTTACCGGAACCCCCCCCCCCCCCCCGAACTAATGGGCTTGTTGGGCGCTAGTGGAGAGAGAGAGGGGCCGGCCAGGGCAAGAGGCGCGCCCCCTCCCCTTGAGTCCGAATAGGACAAGGAAGGGGGGGGGCGCCCCCTTGCCTTTCCCCTCTCCCACTCCTTCCTTCCCCTTCCTTCTTGGACTAGGAAAGGGAGGGGCAAACCTACTTGGAGTAGGTCTCCCCCTCCTAGGGCGCGCCACCCCCTTGGCCGACCCCCTCCTCCTCCCCCTTTATATACGGAGGAGGGGGGGCACCCCATGACACACAAGTTGATCTTCGTGATCGTTCCTTAGCCGTGTGCGGTGCCCCCTCCACCATATTCCACCTCGGTCATATCGTAGCGGTGCTTAGGCGAAGCCTCGCGTCGTAGAAACGTCATCATCCTGCGCCGTCGTGGCCGACGAACTCACCCCGACACCCTGCTGGATCGGAGTCCGGGATCATCATTGAAATTGAGCAGGTCTTTGAACTTCGGAGGTGTCGTGACGCTCAAGATTTCTGGATCGATCGGATTGTGAAGATGTACGACTACATAAACCATGTTGTGCTAACGCTTCCGCTTTTGGTCTACGAGGGTACGTGGGCACACTCTCCCCTCTCGTTTCTATGCATCACCATGATCTTGCGTGTGCGTAGGAAATTTTTTGAAATTACTACGTTCCCCAACAGTTGCAATAATATCAAGTTTCCTCTCTAGGTGCTTAAAGTTTTGAAGTTATACTTGTTTTGCCTTCCTATGCTAGTTGATTGTTGTTCTTATAAATTGTGTGCTCGCAAAATCCATAGGCATAGGAAGTGGGTTATATTTAAATATTTTATTCATACTCTTCAAGATGCTCTCCTTGTGCTTCAATTCCTATCTTTTATGTGAGCATCATTGAAATCATCATGCCTAGCTAAAAGGCACTAAAGAAAAGCGCTTGTTGGGAGACAACCCAATATTTACCCTTACTTTTTTGTGTGTTTACATGATTAAGCTACTGTATTAATCATGTTTTATAGTTTTTGTTTCAATAAAGTGCCAAGTAAGACCTTTGGGAAGACTTGGGAGAAAGTCAATGTGATCTTGCTGTAAAAAACAGAAACTTTGCGCTCACGAGATTAGCTGTCGTTTTTTACAGAAGAGTGCTTTTGAGTTGAATCTTTTTGCAGAAGATTAATAGAAAAATTCCTCATGTCCACAAATTTATTTCATAATTTTTGGAGTAGCAGAAGTATGGTTTATGTTCAGATCATTACAGATTGTTCTGTTTCTGACAGATACTGTTTTCATTGCATAGTTTGCTTGTTTTCTAATTTCTATGACTTATATTCCTCAATATAAATTGTAGAAATGATACGGTACAGTAGGCATTGTGTGTGAACAATTATGAACCTTGTCTTTGACAGTACCAAAGTGAATGGTTTGCTCTTTATCATACTAACCTATCTTATGAAGTTTGGTTAAGTTTTGTGTGACTGAAGTTTTCAAGTTTTGGGTGAGATATCGATATGAGGAGAATAAGGAGCGGAAATACCCTAAGCTTGGGGATTCCCAAGGCACCCCAAGGCAATATTCAAGGAAGACTCAAGTACCTAAGCTTGGGGATGCCCCGGAAGGCATCCCCTCTTTCGTCTTCAAAACTATCGGTATACCTTACTCGGAGCTATATTTTTATTTGTCACATGAAATGTGTTTTGCTTGGAGCGTATTTTCAATTTTACTTGCTGTTTGAATAAAATCATTGGACATGAAATATTGAATGAAAAAGAATCCTCCCATGGCTAGTTAATTATTTGACTACTCAGTATTCTTCACCCATATCTTTTGGAGTAGTTTGTCATTTACTCATGTGCTTCATGTATATCCTATGAGTAAATTGTTGAATAAATTGAATGTCATAAATCTGAATTTATATATGTTTCATATGCTTATAACATGGGGAGTAATGACTTCACACATAATAAATATAGGTAGTAAACTTATTGAAAGTTAGCAAACGTCGAATTGGTCACTTGAACAATTCATGAAAGAATATTGAAGGGAGAGGGATTTCACATATAAATATACTATCTTGGACATATTTTGTAGTTGTTAGCACTCATTAAAATATGCCACGCTAAAAGGTTGATGTTGGACAAGGAAGACAACGTAATGGGTTATGTTTTCTTATATCTGAAATAAAGTATATTGTCATGGATCGCCCAACACGTTGAGCTTGCCTTTTCCCCTCATGCTAGCAAAATTCTTTGCACTAAGTGGAGATACTACTTGTGCTTTCAAATATCCTTAAACCAAGTTTTGCCATGAGAGTCCATCATACCTACCTATGGATTGGGTAAGATCAAGTGTGGAGGAAATAATCTTTATACGATCTTGTGATGTGGAAGAAATAAAAGCGACGGACTGCATAATAAAGGTCCATATCAAAAGTGGCAATATAAAGTGACATTCTTTCGCATTAAGATTTTGTGCATCACACCCTGAAAGCGCATGGAAACCTATGCTTCCCTCTGCGAAGGGCCTACCTTTTACTTTTATCTCTTACCCTTATGCAAGAGTCATGGTGATTTTCACCTTTCCTTTTTACATTTTATCCTTTAGCAAGCATCTTGTGTTGGAAAGATTCAAATATATATATATATATATATATATATATATATATATATATATATATATATATATATATATATCCAATTGGATGTAAGGCATCATGAACTATTATTGTTGACATTACCCTTGAGGTAAAAGGTTGGGAGTAGAATCTATAAGCCCCTATCTTTCTCTGTGTCTGATTAAATCTTTGATCCGATATTGCTCGCGGGTGTGTTAGCAATTGTGAATGACTATATGATAGTTGAGTTTGTGGAGTTTGCTAAATCAAAGCTCTGACATAGACTCTTCCAGAAAATCTTCTATTTACTAATTGGAGGCACCTTTCAAGATCTCTCATTAATCCACATCATTAGAATTAATTACATCGTTGGATTGTAGAATTAACGATCGGGATAGAAAGAAAATAACTCGCGTAACATAGATGGTCCCGTCCCACAAAGAAGTCATGTGTCACGTTCAACGTTAGTGTTATACCCAGTTCAAAAAAAAGTTAGTCGCATACAAAACATATAAGGCCTTCATCTGTTCTTCAAAATAAAAAAAGATAGCCGCACCTTAAAAAAGGAAAGTCTCCAATAAAAAGTGTACATCGGTTAAAAAGGAGAAACAGATCCACACGACCCGGCTGATTACGCGTGCCATTAAAGTTCTCATATGTTCTTCAAAATAAAAAAAAAGTTTTGCTCAAAAAAAGGGATCGCCTCCGATAAAAAATAAAATAAAGCCTCCGTCCATTAAAAGTCGAGCTTAAAAAAGGAAAGAAACCAGAAGGCCCCGCTGCCTCACATAGAAAAGAAAAGAAAGCCTCCGCCATTAAAAGTCTAGCGTAAAAAAAGAAAGAAATCAGAACGCCCTGCTGATTACCCGCACCTTTGAAGTTCTCATCGGTTCATGAAAAAAAAAGACAGCCTCACGTCAAAAACAAGGAAATCCTCCGTCCATATAAAGTCCAACGGAAAAAAGGAAAGAAATCCAAGTGACCTGGCTGATTACCCGCACCATTCAAATTCTCTTATTAATCCACATCTTGATTTTTTTGCGGGTGATCTTGAAAAAATATACCATTGGATTGTGCAGTTTATGTTCAGCATGAAAGGAAAAAGATGCGTAACGCATATGGTCCCGTCTCAAAGAAAAGGCATTTGACACCTCCAACTGTATTAGTGATATGTACAAAACAAATAAAGCATCATTCCGTTCCCTCAATCAGAATAAAAAAGGAAAGTCCCACGTCCTGAAAGAGGGAAAGCATGCATCCATAAAAAGTAAAATAAAAAAGGAAAGAAATACACACGGCCCGACTGATTACCCATACAAGCCTACACCAATAAAATATTCTGCTGTTCAAAAAAAAAAAAATCAGCCGATCAAAATCACTATGAACTCCTGTACGTGGCTGCCACCTCCTGCTCTCCATCAAATAAAGTTTAGGCTCTCCTAATCGTGTTCCTCTCCAACCTTTTAATCTCACCTTCTAACTACAATAATCCATCAAGTATTTTTTTTGTGGGATAAGCCATCATGTATGTTAATTGTGTTCCACCTCATCCTTTGAATCTCACTTCTTAAGTGCAGCAATCCATTACGTATATGGTCCAGTTAAGCAATTTAGCATATGTGTATTGTTGGGCGTCCTACATAAAACTGTAAGCAGAGAACATTTTTATTAAATATGTCCATAATATTGAAAAGTAAAGGGCATCCATGTGATCAATGAACGTTTAGATCTATCCTGCATCTCCAGAAGTCTTTTTAAAATTTAAATCCAGTCAAATTTTCTACTATTTTAAACGGTCTGAACTAGGGAGCATGTCGTTCTTCTGCAAGGCGAGGCCGATCTGCTTCACTAATTATTTGGTAGTATGTGGATGAGCGCAACTTGCCACGTGTACCAATTTTCATGACGTAGTTATACAGCAATAAGAAAACTTGATGTACCATTTGCCACAAAGGTCTCATATACACATCATTATCTGTGTGTAGTAGGAATAGAAAGTATTAAAAATATATGCATAATTATAAAATAAAATATTTAACATTTTTTGGTGCGCATAAATTAAATCCAAATAATTGCAGTTACCCGCTGCTCCATTAATCATAAAAGAAAATTTGTCAGAATTTATTTGTTCAGACAATAACTTAAAATCTAAATAATGTATGGCTCTTAAAGGTATGAGAAAATAGAATTCTCTTATGTATATCTTCTACTATTGTTTCACATATCTCTACTACTATTAAAGAATTAAATAAGAACTTTCTGAGGCGCACACCGCAATTAGCCCCATAACACCGCATAAACCATAAACACCGTACGATTAGACCCACAAATTTCAATCTAACGGTCATCCCTGATCTAATAGCTTCATTGTGTGGTGTGGCAATTTTCGATGACTGACCATACTCCACCATCCAGAAGCCTCCCCTACGATCACGCACCCGCATCTTAATCCCTCCAATCACCCCGGCGCTGTCTCTTCTTCCCAACCCTCCATCCGGCCAAAGATTGTGCTTCGGCTAGAGCGATTGCCCAGGCGCAGGCAAGCGATGCAGTCAACGCGGGGCGGCTACGGCAACTCGATGCAGGGAACGGTGATGGCCAAGGCGTGCACTCCGGCGGGGCTGGCGTGGATCTGGCGGAAGGCAGACGGTTCGGGTCGACGATGGGCGGCGCCGGCGAGTTGGAGGGACGGCGGTGGCGGCTGAGCTCCTCCATGGCCTGCTGCATTTCCAGGGAGAGAGAGCTTCGAAGGTGAGGAGATAGAGAAGAACGGATGGAAGAGAGAGGAGGAAGGGCAGGCCGGCAGGGGCGCGACGGCCTCGACGGTGAACCTCCGGTGGCCACGGTCTCCGGCGAGAGGCAGCGCACGGCACCGGCGTGAGCCTATGGTTGTGCATATTGAGTATGTATGGATCGCTATCGAACCTGCTTACAAAAGATTGGCATGATTTATCCTGCTGTTGGCTATATCTGAAGTATTACTACGTACCAAATCAATGATTCTTTGTGTTTTCAGGCCACATGCATGTTGATTCCGTCAACACAACACTGGGATCCCTGTAGGTAAAAGCATAAGAATAAGACTTGTCCTCTGATCCCGGTAGGCCTTCAATGCCCATTTAGGAATTAGGACGTTCCAGAGGCACACAACAACCTGAATTTGTAAGGCGCCCCTGATTTAATAGGTATTGTTTGTTTGCAAGTTTGCATTGCCGGCAGATTTTGTTAACCACATCGTTGATAATTTTTTCCCGTTGATTTTGGTACAGAAACCGAATTACAATACCTCTGTAAATTTTGCTTTACTTTGGTAGTTTGGTACAAATTCATTCTCTAGACTGATAACATTTTGTTAGCAAGAGTGTCAAATTTATTTTTGTATGTACTTGCCTCCTTTCGTTTGTTATTAAAAAAATACCACCTTTGATTTAAAGGAATCTTGTAGAAATTTATCATTATGTCGAAATGGTTCTGATCTGCTATATCTCTATCACCTCCTTGTTGTTGCTTTATCTGTCATTCACAACTCATAACAGAGGTTTCATGTAGCCCAGGAAGAAGTGACTAAGAGGGTGGCACAGATAGAAAATCTCAATGAGGTACGGCCCTTTTCTTTTCTCTATGCCTCCCTTGACTTGGAAGCATAATTCTTGAAGGCTCCATTTTATCATGCTTTGTAGTAGATGCAGATTAGAAATTTCTTCAGACATTACAATACACTTTATGCCTCCTTTTCTTTTCTTTATGCCTCCCTTGATTAGAAATTCTTGAAGGCTTCATCCTGGGAGTTGATTTTAAATCTATTTGTATGACCTCTTTGTGTAGTTGTTTTATTTATCGCGAACTTAGAAAGTGTCATAGACTTTAAGTCTGATTCTAAGTTATCATTGATAATTTGCTGGCAGCAAAACTAGACTACGAGAAGGAGAACTGAACGAGAGGATAGCAAAGCTGGCCGGTGGTGTCGCTGTCATTCAGGTATTAATGGAGGGCATTATCTGTTGACATGCTGCTCTTTTCCTTGATAACCTGTTGGAAGGAAGGATGGTATGGTGACTGTAACCCATGACTTGATAGGTGGGAGGACGAACATAAACTGAACTTAAAGAGAGGTTGGGAGTTGAGGATGCTCTAATTTAACTAGGTGAGTCAATCAATGTTTTGTCATTGAACATTTTGAGTTGTCAACTTTGTATTTGCTTTTCAAAGAAGCAGAAATAAGTCAATTAGTTTGTTGCTTCCTTAAACCTTCTGAATTGTTTCTTCTTTTCGTAATCTACCGTTGAGGAAGGTATTGTTGTTGGTGGAGTGTGCACTCTTTTCAAATTGGCTGCTAAAGTAGATGTGTCAAGGATACCCTGGTTGCATAAGGTAAAAGAAACGATTGACATTGCCCAATGCTCCTAATACTTGCAGCCAACACGGTCCACCAATTGTGGGTCACAAACAATCATGTTGAACCATTGGACATTTCAGTTTTCCATTCTAATTGATTGCGAAGAATGTCGGTGTCAATGACAGCATTTCTACCGAGAAGGTCAGATCTCATTTGCTAATATAAAGTTCATATATTTCTGCATAGATCTGAATTGCATAATATGATGTCGTAACAGGTTCTTTCTAGCTGCAAAGGTGCAATCCTTCTGTTCGGTAGTACGAGGACTTGATGGTTGCTGGTATCATCGACCACACTAAAGTTTATACTCATGTAGCTACCCGACACACTTGCTTGCTTACCATTCTGAAATGGATAGAATAGCGCAGTTAGGATGGGCGATGATGCAACTTCTCGCATCATTTATTCTACCTTTTTTAACTGGGGCGGCATTATATATTTTATAGGCAGAACAACCATTTTTCTTTTGGGAGATTTAGTCTTACTACTTTGGAATAAAGTGACCAGATCTAATCTTATTATCACCTTGCATTTTATCCAATGTATATTTGGGATGTCCCATGTCTATTTACACCATTGCTGTCTTTTGCCAATTTATCCAATGTATGAATTATCTTATCTTTGGTCCATTTTGCAATTCTAAATAATGTATAATCTGAAAATAATATTCTCTGCTCTCTGGGCTCAAGTGATCTTATGCTGGTCGTCCACTTGCATCTGATGGTAACAGGGTAAGATATATGCATAACTTCAATTCTTCTCTTGCATGTGCTAGGAACTTGCATTTAGTTGTGTGTAAATTCATCATAGAAACCATTTTGTGTAAAAACATTGGTTATTGAGGCCACACACTGATTCTTCATCTGGTTGTTGGATCACAGTGATGTCTCACTTTTTAAAATACAATTTAAACGACATGCTATTTTGTATCCATTTAATTTATTTATTTGCAAAACATATTTTAGATTTATACCACATGAAGTCACACTCACTTGATCAACATTTGAAACGTGTGTTGCACGTGCATGCTTACTAGTGTTGATAGAAAACCGTCTATGTCTATAGTTTCATTGTTGTCTATGGAAACAATTTTTTTTCTAATCAAACAAAAAAAGGTGCAATCCAATGTTCCCGAGGGTGGAAGTCTGCTTAAATGTTGAACAAATCCACAAAGAGGATTAAGATAAACTTCTACTGTAATTCTGAGGTAAAAACGAAGATGTATGTTTTTTTAGATAGCGAAAGAAAATGAACATGTATGCTACAATTGAGAACTTGATCATATACCTATTAAAAATTTATATGTAACGAATACATGGTACATGCAACAAATTTTGAATTTGTAACCATGTTGTCTACCAATATAATAATAACATTACCATATTATTGTCCAACATTTATAATAGGTACCCAATTTGTCGTATTTAATAATACGAATGCTAGCCCGTGCAGATGCACGGGTTGAGGACTAGTAAGATGAATTGCAATTGTTTGACTACTGAGAATATTGTTTGTCAGTTTTCAAGAAAGTTTATGATCTATACTTTAACATGTGATTTGCTTGTTACTTGATCATGAAATTTTATGAGATGAGCCATTGTTATGACATATAATGATGCCAGAAAAAGTGATTGGAATTATCATTGATCAAACTTATGCACTTGTTAGCATTGACACTTCATAAATTATTTTTTTTATCATTACCTACTCGAGGACGAGCGGGAATTAAGCTTGGGGATGCTGATACGTCTCCAACGTATCTATAATTTATGAGTACTCATGCTGTTATATCATCTATCTTGGATGTTTAATGGGATTTATTATACACTTTTATATGATTTTTGGGACAAACCTATTAACCTAGAGCCCAGTGCTAGTTTCTGTTTTCTCCTCGTTTTAGAGTACCGTAGAAAAGGAAAACCAAACGGAGTCCAATTGACGTGCCACTTGACGGAGATCATTTTTGGACCAGAAGAAGCCCACGGAGTACCGGAAGTAGGCCAGAAGAGTCTCGGGCTGCCCACGAGGGTGGGGGGCGCGCCCACACCCCTAGGGCGCGCCCCCTGCCTCGCAGACAGCCTGGAAACCCCCTGACATGAAATCAACGCCAACACCTCTCATATATACCCAAACTTCCAGAAAGAAATCTAGATCAGAAGTTCCGCCGCCGCAAGCCTCTGTAGCCACGAGAAGTCAATCTAGGGCCTCTCCGGCACCCTGTCGGAGGGGGCCATCATCACCGGTGGCCATGGAGGAGTATCCCGGAGGGGCCATCATCACCATGAAGGCCAAGGACCAGAGGGTGGAGGCCATGGAGGAGGAAGCACAAGGGGGAGAACCTCTCCTCCTCTCTTCCAGTGGCGCCGGAGTGCCATCGGGAGGGGAATCATCGCCACGGTGATCGTCTTCATCAACATCACCATCATCATCACCATCGTCACCTCTTTTACGCGGTCCATTCTCCCGCACCCCGCTGTAATCCCTACTTGAACATGGTGCTTTATGCCACATATTATGATCCAATGGTGTGTTGCCATAGTATGATGTTTTGAGTAGATATCTTTTGTCTTTGGGTTAATTGATGATCTAAATTGGTATGAGTTGTATGTTTTATTTTGGTGCTGTCCTATGGTGCCCTCCGTCGCCAAGTATAGCGTGAGGGACTCCGCTGTAGGGTGTTGCAATACGTTCATGATTCGCTTATAGTGGGTTGGTGAGTGGTGAAACACAAAACCGAGTAAGAGGGATTGTTGCGTATGGGAATAAAGAGGACTTGATGCTTTAATGCTATGGTTGGGTTTTACCTTAATGATCTTTAGTAGTTGCGGATGCTTTCTAGAGTTCCAATCATAAGTGCATATGATCCAAGTAGAGAAAGTATGTTAGCTTATGCCTCTCCCTCATATGAAACTGCAATAGTGATTATCGGTCTTGTTAACAATTGCCTAGGACAATTTCGCACACCGATCCATCATTATTCCACACTCGCTATTTATATTATTTAGTAATATATTCTAACTTCATGATAACAACACCTACTTTTATATTTTAGCTCTCCGATATCATAGAAAGTTATCCTCTTCATACCCACAACGTAGTTTTATTTCTCGTTGCTAGCACTACAAAAAAAGACACATCCGTGACATTTTGGGCCGAACGAATTTTTTTCTGTCATACATATGACACTTCTATGACGATAATTGTGACAAAATCCGGTATCATCATAGATGTGGTGGGCTCCTACTTCTATGAAAAAAATCATGACAGAAAATGGGCTTTTCATCCTGGGCGGGCCGGAGACGCAGCTGCATGACATTCTTTGGGCCGTCCATGACGGAAGAAACCATGGTAGAAGCGAGGGCGAGGAATATTTCGAGGAGTTCCCGGTTACGGTGGGAGGTCGGGGAAGCGATGCGCTGCTTTCTCGTGACACGCACGCTGCTGCAGTGCGTAGGCGTTGGCTCTAATCGAACCCGAGCGAGGCGTTGGGCTCTAATCGAACCCGGCGATTGCACCGCGAGTTACGCGTTACTGAACCCGAGCGATCGATCGATGGCTGTTAACTGAACCCGATCGAGCGATTCCTTCGCTACTGCTGCTAACTGAAGCCGATCGATGCTGCCTCTGGATGAACAGTGAGCGTTGCGCGGGGGGGGGGGGGTTGGATGAACAGTGAGCGGTGGCGTTGCCTCTGGATGAACATGACCTCGTGGGGTGGAGGGCTGGATGAACAGTAGACGGTGGGGTGGTTGAATAGTAGCCGGTGGAGTAAGCGGCGGTGGAGGCTGGATGAACAGGAGCCCGTGGATGAGCGAATGCAGTGGAGGCTGGAGGAGGTCGATGGTGGATGAACGATGGCCCGTGGGCGCTGGAGGAGGTCAACGGTGGAGATGAATAAAGTATCCCGCGGAGTCCTGCTTTTGCGGCACGCCACACCCCTCCCGATGAACAAGACCCCGTTTGACCGTGGCGCTCCAACACAAGTCCGCTTTTGCGATGCGCCACACCTCCCGATGAATAGGACCCCCGTTTAGACCGTAGGAGGTCCGTTTCATCTGTTTTGCGGTACGCCACACCCCTCCCGATCAACTGGACCCCCGTTTCGACCGTAGGAGGTCTGTTTCGTCCGTTTGCGGTACGCCACACCCCTCCCGATCAACAGGACCCCCATTTCGACTGTAGGAGGTCCGCTTCCTCCGCGTTACTGATGCCACACCCTCCCGATCAGCAGGACCCCGTTTGACTGCGTGGCGGTCGAACACAAGGTCGTTCCTCCATTGTGCGGTACGCCAGCCTCGTTCCATCACTGTTCCGTCCAAGCCCTCCCGATGAACACGATGACGCATTCAGTTCCGACCCGGGCGGTTGGCTCCCACGCGTTCCGTTGCCTCCCGATGAACACGACGCATTCCGTTGCCTCCCCATGAACACGACATCGACGCTGTTTCTCCGTTCCGACCCAGCCATGTACACGAGCCCTGGCGTGCGTGATGCGCCGAAAGTAGGCGTTCGAGACCCCACCCGTATGTACACATACATGGCCGTATTTTCTTTCTTGCACACTGGCCACCGTACGTACGTGTACATGGTACGTGCGCGCCTCTACTACGACACGTATGCGCCTCTACTACGACACGTGCGCGCCTCTACATCGGCCAGTATATATGTAATGCATATGTTCGCGACCGAATGACAACGCTTATGTAAGCTTCACCAGGTGGTTCGGTATCGAGCACTTCCTTATGCTGCGAAGATGTAGCTGGTGGGTCCCAGCAGTCAGGGGGCGAATCGTTTTTTTGCCCGGACGCACTTCCTTGCGTGCGAAGATGTAGCTGGTGGGTCCCAACAGTTAGGGGGGCGAATCGTTTTTTTTGCCCGGACGCACTTCCTTGCGTGCGAAGATGTAGCTGGTGGGTCCCAGCAGTCAGGGGGGCGAATCGTTTTTTTTTGCCCGGACGCACTTCCTTGCGTGTGAAGGTGTATCAGGTGGGTCCCCGCAGTGATCGGAAACATTTTTTCACAAAATACGGTGGCCCGTCGGTGGGTCCCTCTTTGTCAGTGGAGGAATAATTATTTTGCGCGTAATAAGGAGGCACTTCCTTGCGGCCGCCGTGGACCCAGCTGAAAGCCTCTCCACGCACAGTACTCTTTCGATGGAAGTCAGTCGTTGACCACATGGACCACGCCGCACCGAGAGCACCACGGCGGTGGACGACGGCAAGGCCTAGGAAGGGGACGGCGCGGAGCCGGGGAAGACGCAACAGTGGATGCCCACGTGAAGAGGAGTATGAGGGTTAACTGGTTCGGCTGCGGTGTGAGGTTGCCCTCGCTGTAGAATAACAGGGGTTGTGGGTGAGTAAAGGGATGGCCTGGCCAGCGATGGGAGTAGTAGGGGGTGGTGAGGCCTCCGCGGCATCACAGCCGGCCACAGGAGGCAGGAGCATGCGGCATGACCGGCGCTGCTTTGGATGGCTGGAGTACGAAGACCAGAGGTTGAAGAAACACTACGGCCGTTGGATGGACATCGTACGGTCACTGGAGCTAGAATCGTTCATATTGACTAAGTTGACAAAGCCCTGCGTCCCCATAAACTTAGTAGGCCCATAAGTCAGCCTCCCACCAAGGTGAGTCCCTGCTAGCAGGGGGAGTATTCATATTTTTGTGCATAATAAGGAGGCATTTCCGGTGGGTCCGACCTAATAGCGGGGGGAACGTTTTTTTCGTGAAATACAGAGGCCCTTCGGTGGGTCCCAGCTATCAGGTGCAGGAATCATTATTTTGCGCGTAATAAGGAGACATTTCCCTGTGTGGGCCCCTACTGTCAGCCTCTTCCGATGGCTGTTGTTTGTTGACCATGTTGACCTCGCCGCGCCGAGAGCACAAACGCGGTGGACGAGGGCGAGGCCCAGGAAGAGAACCACCCGGAGCCGGCGAAGCCACCGCAGCGGATGCCCACGCTGAGGGAGTACGAAAGCGCCGACCGGTCGGCGGGGTGAGGCTGACGTCGCCGGAAAATAACAGGATGTGTGGGTGGTTAGAGGGATGGCCTGGCGGCAGCATAGCCAGCCACGGGAGGAGGGAGCAGGCAGTCCCGCCGGCGCTGGTTTGGGCGGCTGGAGCAGGAAGATCAGAGATTGAAGAAGCACGGCGGCCGTTGGATGGACATCCAACAGTCACTGCTGTGTGTTGACTAAGTTGACAAAGCCTTGCGTACGTGTCAAAAAAAATTAGGACATCGTCATTGTCAACCTAGTAGGCCCATAAGTCAGCCTCCAAATCTGTGGCAAACAGCATAGAGCCCATTAGCCATTGTTTTCAATAATTTACAGCCCATTTGCTAATTCTTAAGGATATTTGAAGCCCATATTCCTTTTATTAGCATTACAGACCATATATTCTGGGCACTGCTAAAAAATTCAACGAAATTTTGCATATTTCGATGGGGTCCGAACTCTTTTAATCACGAAATTTCGAGTCACGTTAAAAATAATTTTCAAAAAAATATATCAAAATAAAATTCAAAAACAATTCTCTGCAAAAAAATGAATGAAATTTAGAATCTTAACTAGCAAGATGCCCGTTCGTTGCCCGGAACATGAAGATGCATTTGTATGAGTAGTTTATCTTGTGGGAGAAAAGATGATATTTTAATGTAATTTCCATTTGTCTTAGGTTTTTATAAGAGTAGAGAGTAGAGAAATCCTGAAAAAAAAATGATATTTTAATGCAACTGCCGGTTGGCTTTGGTTTAAAAATTTACAGCCCATTTCTTACAACTTATAGCGCATTTTCTGGGGAAGCCCATTTCTTACTACTTACATCCCTCCTCGTCTTGAAAGATTTGCAGCCCAGCAGGGCTGAGAAAAGCAAGTAGGCCTCGGTTTTGGTATTCTCCAAAAAAAAAAAGAACTGGGCTAGCCAATTTTAGAAAGAAAAAATATATCAACTGGGCTCGTCATGTGCTTAATAAAAGCGTAAGCATGGGCTAGACGGGCCACAGCCCCCGCACAGCGCGCAGTTGAGCTCCGTCTCTGAAACTGAAAAACAAGCGGGCGAGCTGTCGGGTCCCTCGTGTTATCCGCTCGTTGTGTAATTTTCTCGTTTATTGACTGAATTGACAATGGCGTGGGACCTAGTTGTCAAACAATTAGGAGGAAGTATTTTTTTGGCTTGTAATAACGAGGCACCTGCTTGCGAAATGCAATGACCCTGGTGGGTCCCTACTGTCAGCCTCTCCACGTACAGTCATCTCCTGATTCCTCTTGGTCCTTGACCATGTTAACAACGCCAGACGGCGGCGGGCACAGCGAGCGAACCAAGGCGGAGAACGACGGCAAGGCCTCGGACGGGAACGAACAACAGCCATGGAAGATGCGGCAGTGTAGTGGCAGGTGGAGGGGAGTACGAGGGCAAGAACATGCAAGTCAAACATACAAATGGTACAAAAAGCCCAAGGATTAATTGTTCATCAAATTTTTACACAAAACCCAGATTGAACATGACAGTAACATCTAAACCAACCACTATTTTTTGCAGTCACAAACAAATGGATCGGTCTGATCCATAAAATCAACATCCTGTGCAAGAAAATTTATTTCAGGATGTCTACAACTTGTTGTAAATAGAAGCCGAGCACGTTTAGAAGCCCATTTGTCCACCTGAAACTTATTTTTTTTGCTGTTCAACATGTTCGTCCGTGAGAAATCTCTAGCTGTAAAAATTAAGCCTCATGGACAATAGTAACCTCACATTCAACAGAAGAATGTGACAAAGCTTCGCTTTGCCTGGTTGGATGCATATCGTCCCATCGTTATTGTCCTCAAAGCGAATGTCATGAGAACTGAGAAAATCCTTGCGCTTATTACGCCACCGATTGGTTACATGTTTTTCTCCATGTGGTTCGCCTAAGTAGACATGAAGATTGAAAAGCAGTTAAGGTCTGAAAAAAGAGTATGTCGAAAGAACGACAGCTGAACAGTTAATTCTAGTACAATATATACGGGCTTTCAATGTGCATGAAATCATCACCTCTATGTATAAATTCTCCAGAGATCGAAAGCATCGCAGCAAGCCAATGATTATGTCCAGATCAAAACTATACATTCTAATATATATGATCTTGACAGAATCCAGCAGCATTGATAGGCTATCCATGGACGAACACTTCATTGAGCATATAACATAATATTAGTACCCAAAGTGTACTCCAGGATGATATAAAACTTATGCGCACAAATGAAAAATGCAGCATATGATTACAAATGTGTAGATGATAATATACGGTACCTGAAAAAGTGAGGAGCCAAACACCAACTCATTGTGATTATTAAATGGGTCACAAATTACACCCAAGGTGTCCAGTTTGGGCGCAGAGACGACAGTTATTTCTGACGGTGTATAACCAAATATGAAGGAGCAACCTTTCAAGTGAAGGGGCATCTTCGATGATGAGCTGATGTCCTTCAAAACAAATTCCAATGCTTTTAAGGTGAGGCGACTTTATTTGGAGACAACTGATACCGATTTCTATTCCCAAAACAATCAGCAAGCGCTCCAGGGCAGGGCAACTGGAGTGGATGATGCTGTGCAGTGAGGCCTCCGACAGATAAACCACCACAAGCAAAAGTTTTTTTAGCAGTGGGAGTCGAAGCATTTGTACCAGATCGTCTGGTAGATGGCACCGGGCGAAGGTGGCGATGTGGAGAGAGGAGGAAAACCGCGAGATGGACAACGGTGGTGTGGGCACTAATTCTTGGTGTGTTCGTGGTATGAAACTTTTGTGTTAATGGTACAACTCAAACTGCTGGAGTTTTCCGAATTCAGGGATGTCGATAGCGTCCACCTTGCGGGTATGGATAGCAGGTAGCGTGTCGGGATGCAGAGGCATTGAACGGGCCCTGCTGGTGAGAAGAGACGATGGCTCGAGGAGATCAAATTCAAGAAGGACAGATGTCGGCGACAATGAGATTGAGGGTTGCGGTGCGCCATAGAGGGCGCCACCGAGTTGAGAGGACTTGTGTGCGGCAGCAATCCTTGGTGGGGAGAAGCGAGATCATCTCCTCAAGGATGACGTCCGAGAGATCGCTGATGTGGTCCACCGGAGATTCTACCGGTTCCACAGATCCGGGTGGGGGGGCTCGCCGCTTCTCCCAGCTGCGGGTGCAGGATCTACAACCCGGCGTCGCTGGCGGGAGCCTCATCTTCTTGGCGTTGGGGCCAGCCGACACCATTTTCTTTGTGGGCGTCGCGCCGAGCTCACGGGTTTGAGCAGAGTAGCCAGAGACGAGCCTAGTGGCAGTGCGAGTTGAGAAAAAGGAGGGCTGGGGATTTCTGTAGGAGTGGAAGAAGAGGAGCAGGCGTTTTCTATACGAGTGAGGAAGAAGGTGAGCGGGGTTTTCTGGACGAGTGAGGAAGATTGGGGAGCGGGGGGAATTGGGGGGGGGGGGGGGAAGGAGACGGAAGCGGGAGAGCGAGCTGTTCGTGTTTATAAGGCCCACTGCAGTAACAACTCGCTTTTTCCCAAGAACCGCTCTCTTCTTTTGCGTTGCTGCATTGGAGCTGGTGCATGGACTTGGCTGACTGGCCATGCATGCAGGATGCATGTGCCCACCGGCCACTTCATGTGCCTGGTTTGTTACTAGGCCTATTTAGGGTGGTTATGGAGTAAATTAAGGAGATTTATTTTCTCTGTGTGCATCCACCAAATTAGAGGATGCGGTACTGGATGCAGACACTCACATTAAACTAACATTCAGAAGAACAAAAGTTCAACATGTCTATGCATCTCAATGATTCACCATACTATAACCAATACAAAGCTGTGAGAAGGTGTGGAAATAAAGAAAATCGGTCGATGCTTCTCTGAGCAAAGGGCCTCCCTGCGCACGCATTAATTTCCTGGGCATGCTTGTTTCTTCTCAATGTTGCGAGCACTTTGAGCATGTTGGCAACTCCACAGCTAGCTAGCTGCCTCATCTTTCAATTGATTCTGACACATTTTCAGCAAACACATAAGGCAATAGAGATGACTCAACATGAGTACATATTGTGCACTTCCCCTGAAATCATATTCATTGTCCTAAATCTAAAAAGATAGGAAAACAGTAGCTATGCTTAAACGGTGTTGCAAAACAGTAGCACATATCAATAGCTCGGCATGACAAAACACGGTCATCTAGACGAAGGGGATACTGACCTGCCTGAGGAAGATTACATATTATTTCATAAGTCCTTGGTTGATTTCCACCTTCGGCTGCACTGCTTGTTTTCTCCTCCACACATGACAGGATCGTTCCGCACTGCATTCAGCAAGTCAACGTACGAATAAGCTAATTTCATCTTGCGGTGGTCATTGTACCTAGTTACGAATGTCATCATACCTGGAGCACCATGAGGTTAGCTGACCGCAGGTAGATGCAGCCATATAAATTTTGTGCGGTGCTACCAAAACTGAGGTTTGTATCCCTTCCGGTTATGAGAATTCTTCTTGAAGTTGGTAGAATGTGACGGCTTGTTCTTTGCATCAAACTTGCCTTTCCCCTGAGATATGTTTTTGTTGTTTTGGGGCTGGTTGGGCTGGAAGTTCTTCTCGTGTACCATCTGGGCACTAGAAGCTCCCTCAGCGACCCGAGCACGTGTGTCTTTGGCTCTCGCCTTCACCTCAAAATCAAGAGTGCTAATGAGATCCAAAACAGAAAACTCATGTCTCTTGTTTGTCAGAGAAGTAGCAAAATCGTTCCACGAAGGTGGAAGCTTGGCAATGATGGTCCCAAGAACAAATTTGTCCGGCAACACACACTTAAAGTACTCAAGTTCCTTAGCGAGTGACTATATCTCATGCGTCTGCTGAACAACAGAGCGCTCATCAGTCATCTTGTAGTCACAGAATTGCTCCATGACGTACAACTCGTTGCCAGCGCCCGAGGGCCCAAACGTGGCCTCGAGCGCAGCCCACATGTCTTTGCCGCTGTCAAATGACATATATGAATCCACAATGGAATCGTCAAGAACACTCAGCAGGGCGGCTTTGAAGAGGGTATCCATGTTCTGAAAAGCTTCCTGCTGTGTAGGATTAAGATCGCCCTCAGGCTTACCCTTAGTGGCGTCATAGCAATACATGATCTGAAACCAATATACTGCTCTTGTGCGCCACCTTTTATATTGCACCCCTTAAAAGTAGGCGGCTTCAAAAGCGCAAAGAAACCACTCGGAGTAAATTGCCCGTAATCAGGTTTTTGGATTGGATTGTTGAATATATGAGCAATTTAGTAAGAGATTTAATCCGAATCAGCAGTAAATAGATCATGACGACAATTGCAAACATCAAAGTAATGATGCGGACTAAACCAGGAGGACAGAATCATATCTTATAACGGGAGCGTAACCGATGTGGTTGATGTTGTCACTCATGTCGTTGATGAAGAGGTTACCGAGGTCGTGGAAGAAGGCTGTCATTGAGGAAGTCGTCACGGCAGTAGTCACAGGAGTGTGCTCCCAAAAACCTGATCGCCCTCTCCGCATGTGATCACGAAAGGCGGGGTTCGAGGATCGCTGTCCCCTTCTCGCGGTGCACGCCGGAAGGAGGGCTGGAGAAGAATTGCATGACGGCGCTAAGATCTGGAACGGTGCGAAACCATATGATACAGCGACGGCTAGGGTAGAGCATGTCAGGTCGGTCGTGCGAGTATAATAGTAGGCCTTTGGCCCTCAAACCCCACGTTCAAGTCAATAATAGCTCAAAAAAAGTCAATAATAGCCCCACCAAGGTTTGTCTCAAAAAAAAACGGAGTAATTAAGGCGTCCGTTAGTCCCTTTAGTATAAATACAATATCATTAATAATGGCCCCACCGTTTGTCTCACAAACTATGTTGGAGTACAACCGGCTACACGTTTACAATCCACTTCTCTTCTCTCTCCTCTTCTCTCTCCTTCAACTAAGCACAAATACTATATTTAAATCCTTATAGCCTGCTTATGTCATCTAATTGTAGTACTTGCTCTAAAGTTACTATCCACTGTTTAATCTGAAATGCTGGGCGTGCAGCGGGCGGTGCCCTCGGTCGGCGCGCCGCTTCAACGGCGGAAGCAGTGAGAGGTCGCGTCGCCCTAACTTGCCATCAATGTGGAGCGGCGGGCTCAGCTGGCACCGGGCGGGAAGCGCGCGCGGGAGGGGGGAGGGGTTTTTGTTGGGCCAAGAAGGTGAGAAGCCAAATTGGGATCGGTCCGGACGGGGAAATATCATGTGCTCCCATACTCTGCATATGACACTAGTCTATGTTACTACTCCCTCCTTTCCGGTTTATAGAGATGCTTAGAGTAACATAGTAATATGTTACAGTACAAGTTACTCCCCACTATGACCAATGTCGGGGATATAACTATTTGTAAACCGCCCAGGAGGGGCCGGGTTACGTAAAGTGATTGCCAGACGGAGGCTCAAGTCCAAGCATGAAGATGGCGTCTCCACTAAGGGACTTAAGGCCCACAGGCGACTTAAGGCCCATTGTAGTAAACCGCCATAATGGCAAGACTTGTATCATAAGGTAGATTTGACTAGTCACCGAGCGGACATTGTCTATAAGCGGCCGGGACTACGTAAGCCGCAGGCATCAATCCGTCTATATAAGGGGACGACCTGCTGGCGGCTTAGGGGAAGAAAGACAACCAATCGAGAACCGGGCATAGCGTAACTTGCTCCCTGGTTATCGAAACATCAAGCAATACCAACCAAACAAGACGTAGGCTTTACCATCATCGTAAGGGGCCGAACTAGTATAAACATCTCGTGTCCCTTGTCCCGATTAACCCTTTAAGCTTCCTAGTAGCGATGGCTCCGCCGACTAAGTCCTTGCAAGAGGACAACTGCCGTGACAATTCCACGACGGTTAAGCCCACCGTGAGGGCCAGCGACGGTGGATTTGATTTCTTGAAGGGCAGCTTCAAGGGCTCAAGGGATAGCGATGGGCGGATGACCAAGAGTCGTCGCGGCAAGATCTACATCGACAATGAAGGCTGGGGCCCCGAGGCCGACTCAATTGATTACGGGTACCGGGTCCCCTTTGGCGGAATCCACGTTTTCATTGGCCGGATCGGTGAGCCGGGGCCTGAGCCGGACATCTGCACCGACCTCGTCGAGACGGCTCAGCGTGCGAGACCCGCCCGAGCTCAGCCCGGCATGAAGCATGTCTTCGTGGGCTGCGTCCACGGAGAAGAGCTCTCTGGAGGGCCCGAAGATGGTGGTGAGGCGGCCGTCCACTCGGATGGTGACACTTGGGGGCTAATGTATGTTGCAAATTTAAAAAGCCTTATGTTATAACCGGGTTAAGTAAATTTTTCTTGACCCGGGTAAATTAACAGGTACAGTAGATTTTTAAAAGTCTCCAGCATATTTGTTCAATAAGCAATAGACTTGGGGGCTGGTACAGCATGTAAGATGCAGGTAGACAGTATAAGTAATACCTCAGATTTATGCTGTATTTGTTTCACCATGTCAATTTCCAGGTCGCGGCTGCTATGTACTTGATTCAGATAGCCTGAGACGATATCGCCAATGCTTAACTGGGCGTAATCAGCAATGTCATGATGGGTCTTCCGGCTTTTGACAAGTTCTTCCTTAGCGGTGCATCTGGCAAGGACAGTAGGCCGCCCCGGTTCAACATAGTGGCTCTTCATGAATTGAACTTCTGGTTCAGTCGTCTTGACCGGGCTAGGAATTTCCGGTTTATCAAAATCATGGACAATGTCTTCTGCAGGCGGGTCAGAGGCTGTCACCGGAATATCAACAGCCGGTTCAGGCGGTGGCTGATGAGTGGAGCTATCAGGAACGGATGAATCAATTGCCGGTTCAGTGACCACCGGGTCTCGGGATGAATTATTCTTTTTGGCCCTCTTGCTAGGCTTCACTTGCAGGCTGTCAGACAAAGTGGAAGGATGAGTACCAACGAATAAGTATGGAAGAACTTAAAGTAAGAAAGGTTGCATTACCCGGGAGCTGTTTTAAAGGCCGGCATGTTTGATTGCATCGATTCACCGGAAGATGGAGAGGTATCCTGATATTTGGAGTGAGATGAATTGAGAGGTTGACGAATTAAACCCGCCAAAGGATAAACATAACGTAAATTGGAGATAACCTCGATCCGGCGCTTCCTGGTTATATCGGGTAAGCCGGAGGAGAGTTCTGCGTCTTGAGTGTCCCGAGTTTGCCTTCGGTTCTCAAACTGTTGTTGCTTCAAAAGAAATTGAGGATCTTGGTAAGCTAGAGGGTGTGAAAACCTTACTTTCCGGGTCACCCGTCGGATTTTTTGTGGTGGCAAAGGCTCTGAGTCGGAGGAGATTATAGTTACCTCTTCGCCAGCTGCTTGACTGTTTCCAGTATCCTCCTGAAAGGGTTAAATGTCAATAAAATAATGGCAAAGGGGTTAAAGAAAATCGAAAAGGATTACCTCTTCCTCATCTGAATCAGAGTCATCCAATTTAAACATATCAGAGGCGCTGGGTTTCTTCTTTCTTGAAGTTCCCGTCTTGGCGGCTTTCCTTTCAGTCTTCTTGGCTGCCCGGGCTTGTTTGGCAGCCTCGTGGTTATATCTGACCTTCCAGAAGTCATCATTGGACTGTGGAGAAAGATAAAGAATTATAAGCACATAGGAGGTAAATATGTTAAGGAATATTTATTAAGATTAGTAACTTCATCGCAGAGCCGGGTTCTTCTTGCGTATGGGAAGTAAACCGAAGGTGTTGCTTGGTTCTGATGCCTTCCTTCAAAAGTGACTGAATCGTGGCATCTATCACATCGTCTGGTAAGTCCTCGTACTACGACGCATTGGGTCATCCTTTTTGCCGTAAGTACACATTGCGGGAGCGCGGCTTAATGGGAGTATTCGCCAAGTGACCCAGACTCGGACGAGATCAATGCCATTTAAACCATTTCCCAAAGAGCTTTAATCTTCTTGATGGAGGGATTGAGAGGTATACGTTCAATAGCGCCGGTTTATCCGCCAAAGGATGGTTGGACTCAAAGGCGCAGGCGCCGAAAGCGTGCAGAGGCCTTTCATCAGCCGGTGAAGTATCTTGACAAGAGAACCATGTCCGGTTCCAATCTTTGGGGTGACTCGGCAAACTCGGTAGAAGGAAAAAGACAATCCCTCCGTCGTTGGATTGAGATGCCGCCAAGCTCAAGACTAGGCCCGTTAGCACGTTCATTCTCCGGTTCAAGTAGAAAAGTTCTCACGAACAAAAGCAGACTTGGTTCTTCTCCTGTATACCTCGTAGAAGACTTGAAAATTGCAAAGATTTGACACGGAATTGGGTCCAATGTCTTGAGGTCTAAGGTCAAAGAAATTCAAAACTTCCCTGAAGAAGTTTGAACCGGGAGGGGCAAATCCCCGGTTCATATGATCCGTGAAAATTATCACCTCCCCTTCTTTGGGTTGAGGCCTCTCTTCAAACGGATCAGGGGCGCGATAAGACATGACCTCCTTTTTTGGCAGGTGGCTAGGTTTCACAAACTCCGTGAGTTTACTCATAATGACTGTGGACGGGACCCAATTGCAGGTTACAGGGGTCTTGGCCACCTTAGGTGCCATGATAACAGTTGGCCTACGACAAGTAAAGAAAATTCCGGTTCAACTTTAACCCAGGAGAAACAGGTGAAATTATTTAAAGTGGCGGCTTAAAGAAAGGGGCCTAATGATATAAGGATGACTGTGCAACAATATTTATGCCGCTACAAGCATCAAGAGTAGTTCAGAATTTTTATAAAAAGTCATGAGAAGAAGGCAAGGCTCACAGCTCAGTATCACTTATTTCTTCGGACACCTGGACAATTGTACTTAAGGGCATTTACCAGAAGAAGTTTGCCGGGCGATAAAAACAAGTTTCACTGATGACTGATATTATTCTGGATCAAAGTATCATTCTAAAAAAGAAATTTTCTAGACCTAAAAAATGGGCAGAGAAGTTCATACACTCGAAGAGAGTTCCTAAACAAGGGAAATGAGATCTATCCCTATGCAAGATTAACGCAAATAGCTACCGCAGCAGTTCTGCACAGATTTTTCGATCTAAACAAGACTTTGGATGCAAAAACTAATAAGAATCTGTATCGGGCTGTGATGAATGCCGATGAACTTGGCAGAGCTTCAAGATATATCTAAGAAAGGGGAAGAAAGGAACTCACGGATGAGAATGAACTGCGGAGGCTCGCCGTCAATCTCTGGTCAAGGTCAGGTCGATGCAGCGGCCAGCGTCGATGAAGACGAGGGGGTCGATGGGGACGGCGGCGGAGCTTGAGCGGCAGAGAGGAGAGGAAGAAGACGACTGGAAGGAGAAGAAGGAAAGACCTGAAGCCGCGCCTATTTATAAGAGAGAACTAACTGAGGGGGCGTGGAAAACGAGGAGATAACATTTATTATCCAGCGGCTCTGGCGCCTCGATTTTCGGGATGGTCAGTAAAGACAAAGATCCGTTGAAGATATGATGGAATAAAAATAAATTTTATTGAAGATGACGTCACGATGATTTAACCCGGATCCAGATGATGTCGTCACGGCGGGTTAAAGCTCTTTGTGCAAAACAAAGATTGCAGGACAGTACATAAGGTATTTTTAAGATTGACATGAACAGGTTCAAGTCAATCTGGGGCCTAATGTCGGGGATATAACTATTTGTAAACTGCCCAGGAGGGGCCGGATTACGTAAAGTGATTGCCAGACGGAGGCCCAAGTCCAAGCATGAAGATGGCGTCTCCACTAAGGGACTTAAGGCCCACAGGCAACTTAAGGCCCATTGTAGTAAACCGCCATAATGGCAAGACTTGTATCATAAGGTAGATTTAACTAGTCACCGAGCCGGACATTGTCTATAAGCCGGCCGGGACTCTGTAAGCCGCAGGGCATCAACCCGTGTATATAAGGGGACGACCTGTTGGCGGCTTAGGGGAAGAAAGACAACCAATCGAGAAGCGGGCATAGCGTATCTCGCTCCCTGGTTATCGAAACATCAAGCAATACCAACCAAACTAGACGTAGGCTTTACCTTCACCGTGAGGGGCCAAACTAGTATAAACCTCTCGTGTCCCTTGTCCCGATTAACCTCTTTAAGCTTCCTAGTAGCGATGGCTCCGCGACTAAGTTCTTTCAAGAGGACATCTGCCGTGACAATTCCACGACAACCAGCCTTGGCCTCTACCAGTGCTCCACCATGTATAGCTGCTAAGCCTGCCACGTAGGCATAAAACATGATGTGGCACCAATAAACTAAGCACCTATGCATTTAAGACTTGAGTTACTAAGCCATTTAATGCACTTAGCACCTCATCTAAAGAGCATTAATAGTATAGCCAGCTGGCTATAAGCCAGTGACGTGCCATCTACAGCCTATTTTATAGTCAACATGTATAATACTAGATCAAAAGAGTGTACTACTTTTTTGTTATGTGGCCCACCTTTCATTCTCACAAAGTGCCTAGGAGCACGTGCTAGAGCTGGCTCTTCACGAAGAGCCCGCTTACCTTCTCTCTCCTCTTCTCTTTCCTCCAACTAAGTAGAAATATACTAGTTTATTCCTTATAGCCCGGCCCGACTCAGCCTTCTCTATTGTACTTGCTCTAAGCACATCTAAGCACTTACTAGCACCCCTTGACCGTGGACCTTGACGGTGTACGTCACCATGTGTCTCATAATTTTCCTCCTCATCATCTGAGTCCTAGAAGATCTCACCCACATCATCATTAGCATGCAACCGCCTTGATAGACAATGTGCACAGAAGGAGTAGAGGCGACTGGGGACGCACCACCACCACGTTGTGGGCACTCCGTATGTGCTCGTGTTGCAGCTTGCGTGTTTTTCCATCGGTGCTAGCTCTAAGGCCGAGGCTGTGGTCGTCTTCGTCTCCGATTAGTAGTTGAGCAACGACGGCAAAGAGGTTCTGCAAGAGATGCGTATGCGCTGTTGCGTGCGAGCTTCGCCGTAGCACGACGAACCGGACGTCACCGCGGATGGCGCACGCCTCCACGCAGCCGAGTGTGTGCGCATGCATGTGTTATTCACGTGCATTCTGCGGCCGAGCGTGTGTGCATGCACGTCTTGTGTACGTGCGTTGTGTGCTCCATGCAGTGCGCGTATGTGCATGAGTTGGATCGGATGGAGTTAGTGCGTTGGCTTGTGTACATGCGTGGCTACATGCATGTTGTACATGCGTGGCTTGTTGCGTGGTTATCAATAATTCAATATAAACTACTCCCTCCGTTCCTAAATATAAGTCTTTCTAGCCATTTCAAATAGACTACAACATATGGATGTATGTAGACATATTTTAGATTGTAGATTCACTCATTTTGTCGTCGGGAATCAATGCTGTTCAACACTTTTCTTTTACGTGAGCTTTGTTCATCCTTTTCCCAACACGTGAGACATCTAGCACCAAGGTGCACGTGTCATGCAAGAAAATGGAGATAATCAGATAAGCGGTGCGTAAGTGAGTCGTGCGGGGGGAAAAGCGGGGGGAAACCCTTTTTCATAAGTGAGTCGTGCACATCCATGGCACCTATGCAGTATTTTTTCTCCTCGATGGCACGTGAATAGTGCACGTACTCAACGACGGAGCACGGGATGGTAGCAATGACATGGTCAGCCCTTTTTTGGAGAGAGAGTACGTACTACTAGTAAATAACTTTGATGTGTCCCGCCAACTCGCAGAATCCATTTAGAAGCTTGATTACGCCCTTCGCCAACGCGGCGCCTTGCGGTGGCTCGCAGCAGAGGAGAAACTTTTGCCGACAAGCGGTGGGACGCAGCAGCAGTTCATTTGGTGTTAGATTGCCAGAAGCACTACTGTAGAACCATCGACTTCCGGAAGAGGCGAAGAGCCAAGCGCAAGGTCACCTACTAACCTTAGGCTAGGCGTAGTGGAAGTAACATAAGTAGGGGTACCTCGTTTTTTTATTCTAGAAACAACCACACGCGAATATCAAGGTGCTCGTTACGTAGAACAAATTTCCTGGAGTCCGTGGTCAGCCCTGCTCTATCTCTCTTCTCAGCCAGCCAACGGACGCGCGGAGCCCATCGTCTGTTTGCTCACGTGCGGTCCCACATGTTAGTGAAAACGCAAGAGGACCCACCGAACCTGCACATCTTTCACCTCGACGTGCTGGTGATGAAAAACAAATCCAATAAAGATCTTCGGTGGCCGCTTTTGGAGTTACTCAAGAGTAGTAAGATTCTACGTATTTACAGTTTAACCCAAGATGCACATCTCGTGGCTTCAACTACCACTCTATTTTCTTTCATGACACGAGCTGGATGCTGGATGTCCCACGTGTGGGCAAAAGGAGGAAGAACCCGACCAAATCTTCGGTTGTGCTCTCGGATTAGACTAGTTGTGCTAACTTAAAATACTTGACTTCCATTTGTCCAAGAATGGATGTACCTATATACTAAAACATGTCTAGGTACATATATATTTTGACAAATAGAAGGCATGTATTGTGCAACGGAGGGAGTAGAATGGATGCAAGTTTTTGTATTGGGAAGAAGAGTACATCCATATATTGATAGAGCGTTGGAGTTGGCCTTACAAGTGGGACCGCAGTTGAGGAAACCGACTATCTAAGAAACCCCCACCTCGCCTGTCAAGGCCGATGGCTGAGTTAGAGAAACAATGAGGTTGAAGAGATTGCTCTAGCACGTACTCCAAGAAATATGGTGTTAGATGGAAGTCGTGCTGGTGGCGTGTGCCATACTCCTGGACGTGAATGCTTGTTCTGGCCCATATGCCACCCTACTACTCCTACTACTTACTATATAGTACTAGTCGAGGATTCGAGGTGCTGGTTACGTACAATATGGCTACAGTAAAAACACATGCACGACGTGCGAAGCATGTGAAGCTAGTACAAATAGTGTACTACTATTGTTGATTAGCCTCATCCTATAACCTGTTGCAATGCACGTACAATTATGTATTCGGAAAAAAAAATTTGTCTCGTCGCAGCACTCACTCACAGAAGCAACTCGAAAACCATTCATAAATTTAGTAAGTTTATCACATGCATATCATTTTATTACATACAACAGATCATCAACCCACATCGACAACGAGGATACATTATAAATACTAAAGTTTTCACCACACAACAAATGACAAGCAATGAAATGAACTTCAACTCAACCATTCCTCAGCGTTGGAAACGCTTGGTTTGAACCACAAGTGATTCTCTGGCACGGGCCATCTATTGTCGATCTCGAGACCAACGCAGGACTGATCATCTAGGCTAAAAAGGCCTACTATATCAGTACCAGGGTAGGGAACCACCCAAATGTCCGAGGTATAGACACAGTTTGCTTCTCATAAATGGTACTAGTAACGTTGTGTCAACAACAGTTGGATCGCCTTTCACCATCATCGGATAGTTTTGTCCAAGGAAGAGCGAGTTTTCTCCAAGACTATCAATTCTGTACCAGGGAGAAGGAGTTGGCGCTAGCACACTAGTATCCATCCCGAATACCATGCAACGGGTGATGGAATAGGTCCGGAGAGTGCGACCATGGGAGACAACACGTGCTCCCTCAGTAGTAACAAACTCAGTGCACTATATACACACAAGAAGAGGTGATCCATTGGAATTAGTTGCCAGGCGCCACTGATTATATACGTTCTGCTCGTCCTCATGCTCGTGATCATCACCATCGTCATCTCCACCTTGGTTATAAAATTTTTCAAGTATAGGTGGTGGAATGTTCACAGGACCTTAGAAACACAAGAAGAAGGTTAATTAGTAAAGGGAAACTTGCTAACCCGCATGCATGTGGATGAAACAATTATAAATACGGTGGAAGACAAAGTACTGAAAGTATAAGGATTCCATGCAAAAACAGTGCCACGAGTGGTGGCAGCAAACACAAGGCCCTCGTATTGAATTGCATCACAAAGACACATCCTGTATAGAAACTGATTTTTGAGCAATATCCATCCGGTCGAACCACGAAGGATGGCAAACAAGCTTGTCAAAGATAGCAATAACTTCATAGTTGTTGTAATTCCAAGAGCGGTTGGGAACTCGACAAATTGCTATCTTCCGTAGAAGATACCACCAAGATCGATTTGAACGTGCGTACAATACCGTGTGTGCTCAACCTCCGGCGATACGCTGAGATTTTGAAGTGGAACCGGTCACGAGTGTACACATTCACAAGTTCCCACTCGCAGCTTGGACCCAATGTAAACAACCCAATCTCCATTTAAGCGCGCCCAATCCTTGCCCTCAAGCGATGGCATCCGAACATCATACGATCATTATCACTACTAGGAAAAAGGCCTACTAACGGCGCAAGACTGTTTGTTTACTAATGGCGCACTACTGCGCCATTAGTAGCACGCCACTAGAATTTTTACTAATGGCGCACTAACATTAGCGCCATTAGTATTCTGGTATACTAATGGCTAACCAAGCCAAAGGCGCCATTAGTATGTAACTCCATGCGCCATTAGTATGTACTTCCGGGGCCATATGTAACCATACTTATGGCATACTAATGGCGCACTCTGCCTTGATGCGCCATTAGTATGAATATTTGGTTTTTTTTTGCTTTTCAGATTTTTTGCACAGTTTACAAAATATATTATTGGAAAGAATATAGACAGCAGCACACAGAAACAGCAGATTCATCGAATACAATAGAAGATTAGTCTCCGAATACAATTCATCATATTAGTCTCCGAATTCAAAAGACCGAACAAAGATAAAACATTACAAGTCTCAAGACCGCGAGTATCGAGTTTGTCTTCACATTACAAGTCGATATCGATCATCTAAACTACCATCACATAAAAGAGAGTTGTGGTCATCACGATGAGCATCATCGCGATCAAACTGGTCTTCATCCGGTTCCTCCAACGCATCCCTCCTCTCTCCGCTTAGATAGCGGGCGATCTAGATTCGCCTCCGCCATGGTGGTGTACCCTTTGTAAATGCTACCTCTTAAACGGTGAACCTGTCTCAGACACTCCTCCCAGTCGTCGTAGACTCCGAGAACCTTACCCTTGTACACGACATACGACGGCATCTCTATGCACAAGTCAAACAACAGACAATACATAAGCAATATGTAAGTATGCAACAAAAGGGTCGGAAGAGAAAATCAAGACATTAATAGCACGATTCATGGTCCTACTAATAAATAGCATCGATTACATCTAAGTTGAACGACTGTCCAAACCAA
This sequence comes from Aegilops bicornis, assembly GCA_021605145.1. Classification (NCBI taxonomy): domain Eukaryota; kingdom Viridiplantae; phylum Streptophyta; class Magnoliopsida; order Poales; family Poaceae; genus Aegilops; species Aegilops bicornis. The sequence continues at coordinate 1,509,336 of JAHIAL010000096.1, forward strand.
AGAGACATATGAATTCATTAAAGTTTAATTACAACATGAGCCAATCAATGTTTCAGAACTACACATCACTACTTTCGACTCGACTCATCGGACAGGAGCGTGGATGAAGCCGCCGTCTGTCGTGATGGTCATGAAATCACGGTCGTTGTCACCCTGCATTTGTAGCGTTCCATCTATCTCATTGTTGGACGGTTGATATCTGAGGAAGAACTGCCCCGAGGTATGAAGGACATCTTGATGGATGATGTCCACAAACTCCGACCGGATGCCAAAGAATTCTTATGCGAGGTCCGCGTCTGGGTTGCCGACAACCTCGCTGGCCCAATCTTTGAGACTATCTGGTAGCGAAGGTGATGATGGTCCTTATGATCGCCTCGCATGTGATGGGCGTAGTAGGCATCCTTGACCGCCCGGTGACAGCTTGACGCAGAAATTACGTATTGTGTGAGAAGGTGTGCTTGTCGTACTTACGAACTGCCCTGGTGAAGGTGCCTCCAAATTAGGCATAGCCGGGGAGAACATCATCAAGAACTTTCTTGACATTTGTGTAGTCTATCTTGGAGTTATGGTTCGGGTTGAAATACGTGGCCATGGAATATTTCGGGCTTAAGAGGATGAGTATGCAACGTGTGTCACTGCACAGAACACGGAATGTTAGAAAAAAAAAAGAACGACCGAAATCTAAGAAATCATATGTTACGGGGCGGTTAAGGGATGTCTTACTCGGGAAAGTAAGCCACAAGGAAGTTATCCTTATCTGGGTTTGCGAATGATGCCTTGAGGTGTGAACTTCATAACTTAGCGGCCCAATAGCTGCTCAAGTGCTTGGCACGCATGTAGAAGGGGTCGACTATCACGATGTCCGGGGTCTTGTCTCCAATGATCAGCATCTCCATACTCAGCGAAAACAGCCGAACGAAGGTGTAGTGCAGCGGATGAAGGTTAAACATAGCAAAATGTCATCAAACCGCAGGATTTATCGCATCTAATATGTCGCCATCCACAAAGCCCTTGCCCTCTGGCACCTTGTCCACGAAAACCGGGTATGCCACATCATTCTCTTTGAGACGTCGCTTCTCCAAAGAAAGAACACTGTCGTGCAGACTCAGCATAGCACCGGTTGTAGCATTCAGCATATTTGGCGGTAGCATCGCCCTACCCGCCACATGCACCCTCCTCGAGATATCCTTAGGTGAAGGTGGCCCGTCCCCGAAGCACGGATCGAACACAGTGCCGGGCCTGCTCGCACGGGCGCCTCTTGTTAGTCTTTTCGCTTCCGTCCTTCTTCTTGATCTCCTGTAATGGGACCGAAGTTACGCTCACGACCGCCTTCTTGAGCGTGTTGGGGCTGATAATATTTCGCACCGAAGTTCTGCTCAAAGAGGCGGGAGGCTGAGGCGGTCTCGAGACCTTAACGCCCAGACGGCGCTGTTGCAATTGATTTCTCCGCCGTACCAGCTAGATCGCGGTCGTCTTGGTTGGAGTTCTTGAGAAAGAGGCCCGCGAGAACTTCGGCAGCGTACCCATGTTCGGCAAAGTACTTATCAACTTTGGTAAATGTACTGCCGTCATTGTAAATGCGCCGCCGTCCACATCTCCGTGCCATAGGGCTGTCCGGATCCTTTGCCATAGGGATGTCCGGCAGGTCCGATAGCGTTAACGGCGTTCTTGCCATGGCTTGGCGCCGCAGACGATCGGGCGGTCTTGTTCTGTAACGGGTGGTGTCCCCGCCTTAAACGAATCTGGCTCTTCGCCAAAGCAGGGCCAGCGATTTACGCAGCGCCGAGGGTCATCTCATCTTCTTCGCTGCCCCGCCGGGTCGGTCGAATCGGAGGTAACAGCTCGTCGCAGCCTGGCAGCACCCGAACCACTTCAACCCTATACACTGTGGGTGGCATCGGATTACCGTGGAACATGGGGTTGCCCGGTTGAATGATTCTGCCCTTGGCGACATCGACCAACTCGGCGCCCACGAAGTGCAGAAGAGTGCAAGGAACGTCGGCGGTGCCCTGCGAAAACATGTACAGGGCGTCAGGATGCCTAATCAAAAGGCAAAGCGATGAAGTCATCGGCGAGAGGCTTAGTGACCGTGATGCCGTCGAGCTCGGCACGTCGAGGCACCGCCAACGGCGGGCGCAGTAATCGGACGGAGGGGCGCTTGTCGGCGAGGTGCGGCCGGCGACACCGGTGCATTAAGCTCCAACGCCGCGTTGCGGCGCCGGAGACATTTAATACCGGGCTCGGCCGGAGACACCAATGGCGCCCGCCCGCTACTGCGCGAAGGTCTTTGGCCGTGAAGCTGGGAACCGGGAGGCCCCCTGCTATGGTCGCCGCAATCCACATCGCCACCATGAATCAACATAGGCACCATGGCGTTGAGCTGTGTTCCCGGTTGTTGTTCCACTTGCTCTTGGACAAGCTCCGGAATCCGCGCCACTTGTGCCTTGAGTTCTTCAACCTACAGCGTCGGCTTTCCGAGCTGGTCTTTTTCTCCTCCGCACACCAGCGGTATAGTATGACCCCCATTTTGTGGACAAGCCTTTGCCGCGCCACTGATGATGACGTCGGCTTAGTGAGCTTATCCTTGTTTTTCATTACGTTCAAGGCCCTATTTAAAGGGGTGTCGAAAGGGGAGCTCCGAGACGACTCCAGCCTGCCATCGCTTTCAAAGTGTCTGCGAAAGGAATGTGAACCATTTAGAAATATTGGGGATTAATTAGAGTGCAACCATATGGAGCTAATTACTGGGTGTGTATTCCTTACGAGAACAATTTGAAGCGCCTGGTCTTCGGATCCATGGTAAGCTCCTTTGTTATCGGGTCCTCCTTGTACCTGCCCCGACATAGTTCCCTGATGCGCTTGTCACCTGTATTTCTCGAAGCGGGCGGTAGGCCTTGCTCGTGCACAGCTCGCGTCCTCCTAGTCCCATATAGGCTCCGCCACTCTGTGTAACCCGCCCGGGACCGAGTTTGTGTTCCCCTAATGTTCAACTCCGCATTTCTTTCCCCCCCCTTGACTTGATTCGGAGGTTGCCTTTGCTCGCACTTGATCTTGAACTCCTTGTACTCATCTTCGCTCATCAAAGGATATTTCGCCTTGATCTTCTCATAACTATCACCTTTATCAATCATTCTCTTCACTGCGCTTCTCCAAGTAGACAGGGTCGTGCTCATCTTCGTGAGGGCGGCACTGTTCACTTTATTCCACGAGGCGTGTGTTTTCAAATTCGGCAGGGAACTTGTATCGTTCGTGCAGCCGTGAAGAGGAGGTTACAAATTCCCTTGGTCCTATGCCTAAGGTTCTCGGTGTTGATCGAGACGGTGCTCCGGAGAATGCACCCGAGCTGAACCGAGTACCCCTTGACTATATGTTTGGGCTCCGTTGGATTCCTGTCGGAGTCCACTTGAGTGAATTCCTCCTTGAGGGTGCGGAGCGCATTCGGGCGCCCCGGGTCCTTCCTTTGCTTCTTTTGGTTGGCTGCCATTTGTGTGTCACGCCGCCATCATCGATGGTGGCATCCTCGGCGGCACCATCGGTGGTTTCATCCCAGCGCCACTAGGGGTTGTGTAATCAGGATCGGTGTCTTCCACTTGGCGTCCTCAGTGGCGGTGAGGTTGTTCCTCCATCTCTGGGACAGCTCCCAGAATTGCTTACGCCGAACCACCGGCCTCATTGTTGTGGGCCATGTTTAGCTTCTAAATAAGAAAAAAGTTTGGTCAAAAAGTTGGTTATTGTCAAGGAACAAGATCATGGTCTCATCATTTAGGGTTTGTCAACACGAGGCACCCTAAAAGCCTAAGCTTTCATCATTTAGGGTTTGTCGTCGCTTGAGGCACCCTAAAAGCCTAAGCATACATCATTTAGGTTCTCATCGACACGAGGCATCCGGGGCAGCCAAGTTAAGTTTTCATCATTTAGGGTTTATCGATGGCGAGGCACCCTAGGTTGGGCCTAATCACTTGGCACTAATCACTTGGCTCTATTGCCACCTATGTTGGGTTTATCATCTAGGGTTTATCGATGCTAAGGAGAATTCTAAGTTGGCCCTAATCACTTGGCTCTATTGCCACCTATGGTTTAATGCAGCAAGAATGGCGGGGCGATTGATCCTACTTAACTAAGTACTAAGATACCCCAGCCCATGCATTAGTCGCATAAGTAGCCCATATGTCCTATTTTTAACAAAGTCATGCTAAAATTCACGGAAAATTTTAGCATGACCTTTGTGAAAATAGGACATATATGGAGGCATTCAATTTGCCGGAACGGAAGTTAATCGACATTCCGGCAAACTCAAGAACCTCTCGGGTACCTGCAAATTCATCACGACACAATGGTCGGAGACAAAACCCAGCAAACTAGCAAGATGATCATCATCTTTGCAAGACAGTAGCTCAAGTTTTTGACAATAGCCTCTGAAGAAAACAGCATATGACCAAGTTCAGACATACACACTGAACATTTGACCAGTTACCTCTAAAGAAAAATATACGCTGACTATTGGACACAAAGAAAACAACTATTGTAAACATTAAGTCATGGTAGTGATTATTTGAAGCAATTACATTATAGGAACAACAACACAACGAGTAGCAAATACAAGTCCTCGATGTAAGTGTAAGAGAAGTGTACTAGAGCTGTAAACAGACTTAAAAAACCCACATGATGTTATAACTGTATACACTGAACATGATGATACCAAATGGGAAGGAAAATTTTCTCACTCTAGATTAGTGTAGCCACTATCTAACAAAACCCGAGAATGTTAACAAAATTACACCATGATGATACCAAATTCTTGTAGCGGTACACAATGAGTTCACGAGGGATAAAAAATCATCCACATTCACCAACCCAAACTGGTGGAGATACAGACAAACCAGAACCTCGGGTTTACGCCATTTTATTTTTCCCACCGTATATGTTTTTGATTCATATCATGGTACTTGCTGTCAAACCAAATATTTTCTTTCTACATAATCTGGGAAGTTTCCTTCTTCTTTGTCTCACTATCTTACTCTCTCCACTACAAAAACTAGTATGCTTAGTTGAGACTAGTATGCTTAGTTGCATTATAATGAGGCAAAGTGTCTGATTTAGACAACGAGCAGCTAAAGCATAGCAAGTGGATAGTTTAGTCGGAATATACTAGTACTCTTTAGAAAGCATGAGACATATATTACACAGGAGGAGACTTAGGATGCGTAGAGTTGCACTGTGAATTGGAAATACAACGAGAGATCAGCAAAAGGGGCCGGTAAGATATATACTGAAATTATCATAACAAAATGCCAGCTACTGCCATGGTCAAAGAATAGAATTATGATAGCTGGACAGAAGTACTGGTCAAACTAGATAATTTTCAGAACCGGTTTAACCACCATGAGGAATAAAACAATGCATCAAAACTGGGCTTAGACTAATATCCTCATAGCATAATCGACATCAAGCAAATATTATAAAACGGTGAAAATGTATGTTCACTTTGCAAATGAATATGGACCAAGTGTTCTCATTAACTACTTAAAGCATTAGTTCCATATTGTTGCATGAGAATTGTGAGAGAGAAAAGATACATGGTTCTACTTAAGGATTGGTTACATCTCTTATTATTCACATTCTTGTCAAAGGACTTTAACCAATTAATTATCGGAAGAACTAATGCACATTTTAAACACCACGAATCAGGAAGAAGTAATACAACACTACATAGTACTCTCACTGTAGTTTCCATGCCAAACTTTTGGGTGATATCAAACCGATTAGAAAGCATGATCATTAGAGAACAACATCGGTTTGAAAGATATTGTAACCCCTCCCACGGTAACAAATATTCATCTACTCATTTGTAGATACCTAGGAGTAACAAGACTGCACTTGCACAATAATGTTTTATTTATGCTTCCCAAGGACCAACTCCTAAACTGAACACAAAAACTGTGTGCACATCTGCAAGTTGTAGAAGGAAAAGGTGCAACACTAAAAAACTATCAAACTAACAGATCCATTAATCAACTATGGACTTCTTACATGTTACATCTATCATTGAGTGGCGAGAAAAGAATAGTAATTAATGTTTTCATATTGTTGCATGAATCCAAACTCCTTTGGAGAAAATTCACTAATTGAGCCTAGTATCCTCTAAAAATGCATCTAAATGCAAGCTCGGAAATTTGAACATTTTGAAAACCCTAGCTACTGCCAATTCTCAACCCCCTTTCCTTTGTCCAAATTTCTCAACCCCCAACCTAGAACACATCGAGAAGGAAATAAAGAGGGTGAAGAGAGCGGCTCAAGGAGCTGCTCACTTGGGAGGTCGAGGCGTGACTCGGAGGCAACCCGGAGCTTCAATCCAGTAGCGCTTGAGTCCCGGCGATCCCGGCCCAGTGGCCAGATCCTCCTAGGCAGAACCCGCCTTGTGATCCCGAGGCGTCAGCGGTGGCTTGGTCTCCTCCAGGCGTCGAAACTCAAATCCAGGTCCTCGTAATCCCGAAGAGAAGGCAACGGCCCGGTCCTCACAGGCGAGGCATACGGTGTTAGACAGCCCGGCTACTGTCCCGGCCCTTGAGCGAGCGAACATGAGGAGAGGCGCTTAGGCGGGAGAGGACATCGAGGAGCTTTTCGCTCGGCTCGAGGGAACCCAGCCCGAGGGAGGCGGCCTTCGGCTTCGAGGGCAGCGAGGAAGCCCGAGGCCAGCCGAGGGAAGCTGGCGCTTCGGCTTCGAGGGAGCGGCGAAGGAGAAGCGAGGCAGCGGCGAGGAGGCAGCCGAACACCACGAGGGCAGCAGCTGGTGGTGAGATCGATGAGGCAGGGGAGAGATTAGAGATTGTGGATTAGAGTGTGAGAGAAGCTTTCTAATACGCGCACCACCCCTACGTGCGCCATAAATGCGACTATTCTAATGGCGCACCACCCCTCGGTGCGCCATTAGAGCCCCATTTAATCTAGCCCACTAGCCCTATCTACAACTTCTTCTATCTACAATAGAACCCACCCACTAGCCTTGTTGCAGTAAGCCGCGTAGCACACACCCAGGAGGTCTCGGGTTCGATTCCCAGAGGCTCCCCAATATTTTTTTATACATTTTTAAAATGCTGTTTTTTATATTTATTTGTGTTTAAATATGTTGAACTTGTTTTAAATCATATGACAGTAATATTTTTTTATAAAAAACAGTAATAATTTTTTAAAATATGTTCCAAATTTATTTACTTGAAAATATCATTGGCGGCCCGGTGGAGGCGGGGAGGAGTGCTTGGGGGTTCCAGTTGGCGGTGATTAGGCCCAGGGAGAGGTCTTGAGGGCGGGTTCTCGTCGAGGCGGCCCGGTGGAGGCGGGGAGGTTGCGGTGAGGTCGTCGTGATGCCGGTGGAGCTAAGCCGGGAGGGTGCGGGTGGGATCGAGATGGAGAATCGAGATCGAGATGGAGGGATCGAGATCAAAGTGTCCTCATGAATTCAAAAAGTGCCCTTGAAATTCAAAAATATTCATGATATCAAAAGTGCCCATGAAAATACAATGAGAAATCAGTAAGACTCTGATTTAAATACAATTTATCTTAGCTTATTTGCTATCTGTTCACAATCTTCTTGCCCTTGTCTTTTTAAAAATGGAGTTCTTACAGCCTGTAGCAGACGTCCTTTAGGTAGAATTGGTCCTGCTTGGAGTCTTGTGGTGTGTCATTGACCTGCTTACTTCATATAGAATGCGATGCGTCATGTTCGATCTTGGGTTACACCCATTGCTTATCGAGAAGTCTTGCTCGTAGCTACTCCATCAATTCGATGATTTTTCTTTTGTCTCTCCTCACGACAACCACGGCCCAGGCTTTGGCCTGGTGCAGTAATGAAAACATTGGTCCGCCGGGAAGCAGTACCCGTAACTCATTTTAAGCGGTGGCGTTTGCGCTTGCTTGATCTTAGATTTAACCAGGGTATAACCATGTGGTGGTGAAATACCGGTCTTCTTTTAGGGCAGCTCTTGGCCCATCGGACGGGAACATCGGGACCTTCTCTCAGCGTAATGCTTTCGACTCCCGAGATCTCCTCGATCCTTGGTAGTATATTTCCTTGTCGTTCTTGCGGTGTAAGGATTCGCCGTTACTGGGAGTTACGATAACCATCACTCTTCATGTCCATCGCTGTTCTCGATTGTAGAATATATAGCCGTTGATAATAAATGCGCCTCATAGGTCGCCGAGGTTGTTATCGGCGCAGCCACATGACAAAGCGAATATGAGTTACATTCTTCCGTGGAAGAATCCTCCGCGCTGTAAAAAAGATGCTGACGAAGCTTACTGTTTGAACCAACGCGTGAAACATGAGGTTGTGCTCTTTTGATTATATCACCGTCCAGGTCTCTGTTGGCCCGGTCATTTGCTCGATGCTACTCATTAAAGGTTTTGTGCTCTACCACCCAGGGATCGGACCCGCGTCTATGTGTTGTAAGCGCGACTAGGTTTGCTCTTTCAAAAGTACGGCCGAGTGGAAGTCGACCCTTTCGGAAGTGGGCATGCATTTGTGGCGACCCTCACGGTGACCCCATCCAGCGAGCCTTTGCCGAGGTGCTGTTAACGGAAGGCGAGACCAGCGGGTTCTCGATGCCCTAGATAATAATTTGTGCAGATAGGAGATGCACTCTTGATTGAGAAAGCCCCACGGCTATACTTCCCCTCAGGCGTGACATGTTCGAAAACGTATCGCTTTGATGACACTATTCATCCTTTCGAGCGACATCATGCTTGCACCATGTGGCAGGAGCGTCGGCCCGAGGTTGGATGATATCCTCCCCGCGATATGGACCGTGACCGGATGCACCACTAGCGATGAAGAATGCTTGGTAGGGAAGTACATCTCAAGCTACGCGCCATAGTATCACCACGATCTCTTCCTATAACCTTACGAGTTGACTCACGCCCGATGGACTTCCAGAGATGGCGTCGAAAAAAAGTTGCATATGAGCCAAATAGCGTTTCCGCAGGACGATAGCTGTCCATGATCCCACAGTTTCAAGCCCCCTGGAAATGTCTGCGTCATCGGCCTGCGTGGGCGGTCGTGAGACTTCATCCCAGCTGAACTACGCTTGTTGGGTCCTAGGTATCTGCTTATCTTCCCAGCGTAACCCGTAAGGAAGTTTTACTCCCTAGGGAAGGCAGGTGAAAACAACAGTGCTCGATCTCCTCGACTTAGAGAGTGAAACTAGCCGCGGGAGGGTAGTCATTTCCCGGTCTTCTTGGCCTTTTTTGCCTTTCGCGACGACTTTACGTGTCACTGCTTGGCCTCATCATCATCATCATCATCATCATCATCATCATCATCATCATCATCATCATTAAGCGTGAAGCCTCTCCATGCCTTACATTGATTTCAGAAGTCTGCGCTTGCTTTTGGTCCTCTACGGCATGTTGAAGCGGGGGTACCAAGCAGACTCGCTACTTTTACGTTCTTCCGTGATATGCATGCAACTTATCAAGGGCTGTGAAGCTGCACCGGTGGATCTTCCGATGCTGGCAGGTCGAGCGCAGACCTGCGTTTTTCCATACCTTGGCAGCAGCAATGGCTCTGGCGCCTTTCGGCTTGCTCTTCCGGCTCACTGGCGCCTATTGCTTCTTTCCGGCGGTGAGCGGTCTTTTCCAATTGTTCAACAGCTTTCGTCTATTTCCTCGCGCGCTCCTGCATTTTTACCACAGGCGTTTTTCGGAGTTCGGTTTCACCATCGAACAGATCCTTGCCTTTCCTCCACGGGTCATCATCGTGAAGCCACCTTCCGATGTCCCGCATGAACACGATTTTTCGAAAGATCGCGCTTGCCTTTCTCCACGGGTCTGCCGATCGTCGCGAAGCCACCTTCGATGTCCCATGAACTGCGGTTTCGAAGCCGGGATCTCTAACCCTGGCTGGCCAATCGTTGTATGTCCAATCCATGCACTTCACGCATCCGGAAAATCCGTGCGACTACACACTGCCCGCGAGATATCAAGTAACCGAGATAGTTGTGCACTGCGTCATTGAAGCGGTGCAAGGCTCTCATAGGGAAATATTCTTTCTCTGCGGCGTCCACGTATTGGTGGCGTTTTCCACTGGCGTGTCTAAGCTCCCTCCTTGACAGATCGGAATCTGAGATTGATGTCGATTTCCACACAGTTGGTTGTTTGACCCTTCAATTTAGCATACTCATGGGAATGTACTTCCTCTTCATGCACAACCGGGGAAGGTTATACATCCACACAAACCACGGGCCGAGGTGCTATGTGTTGGCTTCTGCAGGCTGCCAAGCGGATTCGACTCCATCGGTGCTTTCAGCGCCCGGCCGCGATGTTCATGGATCCTTCCCAAATTCTGGGTATTGAACCGAGAGTTTGGCAGCGCTTGCCACTAGCTTCGCATCGCTTAAAGGTGACTCAGCATCTTGTCTTTTTGATTTATCTCCGGGATCATTTCCGTCATCTTCCGCTTCTTCTCCTCCCTATCCGGCGTGCTTGCGCAGGAGCTTGCCCACTGCTACCTTAGGGTCCGCGAAAATACCGCTGCGGGCCGAGGAGTGATCGGGAAAGTACCACACCCGATTTTCGAGGAGCTTTTTCGCTTCACTCTTCTTGTATCGAGTGGCGCCGCTTTACACGGACATATGGTAGACTCAGCGTGCTTTCGTCCAGATAAATGATGCAATTTTCATGCGCACATGGTATTTCACATGCGGTGAAATCGAGAGGACTACGATTTTCTTACGCCTCCTCGAAACTGGTCGAGCACTTGTTCCCCCTTAGGGAAGGCGTTGGTGCGCAGAATGACATGTTCTCGTCGAGAAGCATCGTCCGGTCATTTTGTGTTTACC